>PVKP010007369.1:0-77600 GCA_004027715.1 Plecturocebus donacophilus | reverse complement strand
TCCCACTTTCCCTTCTCTGCTCCACACCTGCCAAAAAGACTCTTAATTATCTAAGACCTGCCTGATATATCTTAACTTCTAGAAGACATTTTCAGAACTCTCAACAAATTTGAGTTACCTGTATTTTTCCCTTACCACTCTTTTGAGTCTAAATTTAAAGTATAGTCACCTAGCTGAGTACCTGAAACGCAGTCAGCGCTGAATAACTTTGTCCTGGATCACCATTAGAAAATAAAATTATCGTCCTATACTTTAACGAAATAGTAAGTTTTGCCCGGGTGTGCTGGCTCATACCTATAATCGCAGCACTTTGGGAGGCTGATTCAGGCGAATCACGAGGTCAGACATTTGAGACCAGCCTGACCAACACCAGGAAACTGCGTCTCTTCTAAAGACACAAAAATTAGCCAGGCATGGTGGCGCGCGCTGTAGTCCCAGCTACTTGGGAGGCTGAGACAGGAGAATCGCTTGAATCCGGGAAGCAGAGGTTGCAGTGAACCAAGGCCACCCTACTGCACTCCAGCCTGGGCAATAGAGCAAGACTCTGTCTCAAAAAAAAAAAAAAGTAGTTTTTAGTGTTCTTTTGCCTCACAAATCAATAATTGAAAAATAAAAAAACTGAAAAATAAACTGAAAAATAAATAACTGAAAAATATTTCCAAATAAGTATTTCAACAAATAATTTCAAATTATTTTGAGAGTATAGATATGTAACAACCAAAACAACTCCAGTTCTCTCAGCTAATTTTGCAAACAAAAATGAGAAAGCATTTTTAAAAAATGAGAAAGCATTTTTAAAAAATGAAACTTATTTTAAAACCTTATAAGGTAGAGTCTTAGGAAAAGCAAGGGACTACAATTTCAACAGTAAGTGTAAACCACAGATCCTGCGTAGCACCCTCTATCTCCCAGTATATTTCCATTAACTAAGTGAAGACTTTTAGGAAGGACCTTTTGCAAATAGTTCTTTGGAAACATATTGCCCAGGAGGATGAGTCATCGATAAAAGAATAAAAAAACTTTATTTTTAAAGTGGCTAGGTATTACGTGTGTAAGTTGACAACTTTAGAAAGAAGGAAACTCATATCACCACATATCCACATATTTCATTACCAGATAAGCCACATTTGTTTTTATTGCTTTGTACATAATACCTAGTACTATTATGTATTTATACATATGTGTACTTATGTATTTATATATATACATGTATATATATATATATAATCTTAGATATATTTTATATATACACATATAAACTTAGATGTTAAACTCACCAATATTCATACAGAGTCTAATGATCTTTTAATTAAAATATGTGTAGAGAGTTTGGGTTCAGAGAAGGGAGATAGTAATAGAACCTACCTCATACAGTTGTTAAGAACTAAATAAAATTTAATCTGATTTATTGGCATGTGGATTCTTGATCAAAGTTACTTATTATTATGGTTTCATGCCCATTATAAGAATAAACGTTTCCTTTGTTTTATTGTCAATGGAATTGTCACATTTACTTCAATCACAGATGTTTTGTAAAGGTCATATGCCATCCTAACCAGGTCATCTTTCAATCTTATTGAAACATGGGAATCAAGCTTTTAGGATGTAGATTAGTAATGCTTTGCTGTCAACAACCCAGAGAAATATCATAATGGCCTATTTTGATTTGTGATTTTGTTCAAAAATTTGGGTGTTTTTGAAATTATTTAATTTATATAACTATTTTTAATTATTCTTTTTATAAATATCTGGCTTAATACAGATCAAAACAACTCTAAAAGGTAAACTTTTGCCTATGTTTATTAAAGAACAATACTTTAATGTGACTTGATCGAAGAAAATCTGTTATATAAAGTCCTTAGTTTGAATTCATCTAATCTATTATTTACAAAAAAAATTCTATTTTAACAAGATATAAAAGCTAACCCAATTCATTTACAATATCTGACTATAAATTCACTTATAAGCAGTAGATACCTCAATGATTTTCCTGATTCTAGATGTTACTTATAGTCCTATCATACATAGTATTTTTAAATGACTAATGAATAAACAGTTGATCTTTCCATCACATAAACATATAAATGACAGTTTGAATTTGCATCTTCAAAAATATGTCATCTTTCAATCATCAGTTTTGGATAGTTTATTTACTAATGAACTATGGTTGATTCAAAAGTAATCAGTAAGGATCATCTTAGAAGGGACAGCTTGTGCTACGTAAGCAGACGAGTAACAAAAAGCATCTCATATAGTGAACGTCAGTAAGTGGTTTCATACCTTAATGGCTTTAAACTCCATGAATTTCTGAAATGTCTGCTATACTTCATATATATCACTTCTCTATAAACGTAGGTTTAACTGTTTCCTTGACAGCTGAACATAGGTATAGCAACTACTTGAGTGGTTAATTATTGCAAGGTAGGATCAAAATTGAAAATCCCAGAGAAAAGGCACATTATTTGCTCAAGACTACATAGTGCCTCTTTTAAAGTGTTCCAGTTCAAATCTTAAAACTGGGATATTAATCTTGGTTCAAGTTTATTAACAAAGTAAATCACTACAGCAGTAGATATAGAATAAAAATATGAGGCTCAGGTGAAATACTTTGTTCTTGTAAGTGAATAAGTTAAAATACTTGAAGTTAGCATTTTGGGTTTGAAGTAGCTGCAGTTTAATACTGCTGTTTCATTAGTTTGTAATAACAGAAAAACTTCAACGTCATAAATTTCTTGTCAAGTTGTTGGTGTTTAGGAGGTTAAAATATTTTTCTATTGACAAAATATAGCATGTGAAAAATTTTCACACTAAGTTATGAAATTCTAAGGATGCTTTTTAAATAGAACAGCAACAAGTGAAAGACACCACATATTATTCAACTTTTATTAAGTAATGTGACCTATGCTCTTAATGTGGAAATGTAATACTCTGTTTCCAATGCTCATAATATGTGATGTCATCTAAATAACCTAAAAGAAATAGATTATGGCTAATTGCAATAACATGAAAATAGACACTATTTTTAATGTTCATAAATTTATAAAATTTAAAAAATCATATTTTAAAACATTAAGTATAAAATAGAAGCATTAAAATAATGATAGAATGTTTCTGACACTTTTTAAAGCAAAAATTACTATACCAAAGTTAACACTTTTAATGCAGAAGAATTACTCTTAATCATACTTTTCAGTCAGAAGTCAGCTTTTTTATTACTAGGCCACTAAAATATATTCAGTGGCCTGTATGCCATGTACCATTATAATGTGTTAGACATGAAATCGACTATTTAAAGAGGATAGCATGTTGAGTGTTAAGAATAGAAATCTTTTTAAATAACTGAGTTTTTTAAATTGAAATGAAGCAAAAGTATCAATAATAATGACCAAGCACATCCAAAGAAACAGGTGCTTTCAAATCGACAGAACAGTTTAAAGTGTGGGGAGGAAACTCAAGGATTTGCTCCTTATAGGAATTTGATGTGAGAGCCAAGGTTAGTCTAAAACAGAAAAGAAAGAGAATTAACATTTATGAAGAATTTACTCTATTATGCTTCTTCTACTAGACAATTTACAAGATTGCATAGTATCATCAAAACAGTTCTGGGAAGAAGTTTTACATTTGAGAAATCTGTAATACAGTTAAATTTCAAAATAATAATAAAACTCACACAGCAAGTGAGGGCGATGATGGCTACCTTCAGATTTCACAGCCCTTGCTTTGTACCACCATCCATTCCACGTCTGGTATCATTGACAAGCTCAGGAGACATTATCCAGAACTTGTTGAGTAAAACACTGCAGGCACATCTAGGACCATGAGCAGGCACTGAGCTTTATCAGAATTCAGTTTTTCATGAGTAATTTTGGATTGTGCTGAGAAAACCACCTCTACTGATGCCAAGCTGGGCTGTCATCTTCAGTCAACAAGTTTCTCTTCTCTATCAAGACGATGAGATACTAGAGGAGGTGGGGTCTCCAAAATTACTGAATGGGAACTTTGAACATTAAAAGTGTCATACTTGAGTAGAAAAGCAATAGATGGTAAGTGGAACAGTCTTCCTACAAAAGTTGTTATAAGGTTTACATAAGAATCTTATCAGACAAATGACGTAAAGGTGATGATGATCTGAAACTATGACTGAAGGAGCGAATAAACACGAAACCTTTTCTTGATATATTTACTCTGCTATTAACACACTGAATGGTTTTAAAGAAATGAACCCACCACTCTGGTCTTCAATTAATCTCTGAAATGCAAGGGTTGTCTTTAATAACTTCTTGCTGTTTATCATTGCTGTTCTTTGTTCCTTCCTATCCATCTTATCTGGATTTGTCTGTCATGCTACATGACTTAAAATGATAGCCTAAAATTACCAAAAATTAAGAAGCCAAGTATAAATTTTTTAGATAATGAAAGTCTTTTCCTATTAAAAATAGTTTAAATTTTATAAAGTAAATGATTAAAGGATGGAAAAACCTATTCTAGTTTTTTAACATAAAATTTTAACAAACTCTTAGGATATTATTGTCATTACTTAAACAATTTTAAAGCAAACAAGATGCTTAGGAATCCAGGGCTATTCTGCAATTCTGAATTAGCTCACACTACAAAGGATTTGATGTTTACCCCACTGTGTTTTCTTCTCCCTCCTTATCTCTCACATCATGATTTCCTTCTTGGAAATCCTAACATAATTATGTTTCTAATATCAGCTGGGACCTAACATAAGAACATAAGAAACTCAGCAAAAAGTTAATTGTATGCATGGACTAAAGACTGCTCTCAAGCCTTAATAGGACTCCATAATGTTTTTATCTTTACATTTAAATCTTTTTTAATTTCAATTTTTCTACGAATCTCAATTTTTTAATTTCTGTTAGATAGAAAATAGACTAATAGTGATTTTTTTTCTCAGAAATATATTAGCTAAGATAATATAAGTGGTATATTGGGGGTACTGAGCAATAGTTCACATAATAAAGTTTGTATCTCCTTATGAAAAAATTGTCTTCTTCATATATGATACCACCTAGTTAAGTTGAATCACAACATATATTTCTATGTATTTTCTCACTATTTGTTGACACTTATTTTATAAATATTTTCTTCTCAGTAGAGACTCTAACTAATCCATTTTTAAATTTAGGTCTTTTAAGACTTGTCCAAGTTTTTGAGAATCATGTACCATAATATGCTGACCTTGATTTAATAATTTACTGATTAAATTTGAATAAGATTTTAGTCATATCACAGTAACCAGACAAAATAAGTATATTTCTAAATATAATAATAACATACATTTAGGTTGCACTTTATAATGTCCTATAAACTTTAATACAGGTTGCCTTATTTCTTAAAATGTTAAATTTATATCTTCTCCTTTTACTGGGAAGAAGATATTATATATCCATACAAACACTTTTACATGAATGTTCTCAGCTGCTCTTTTTGTGATAACCAAATGTTAGAAAGCGCTCAATGTCCATCATCAAGTATACACATAAATAAAATGTAGTATATCTAAACAGTGGAATACTACTTAGCAATACAAATAAATGAACCATGAATACATGCTACAATGTGAGAACATCTCAAAATAATTATACTGAGTTAAAGAAGTCAGGCAAAAGTGTGTGCATGCTCCATGAATTTATTTCTATAAACTGCTACAAAAGGCAAACTAATTTATGCTTTATAGGAAGCAGATCAGTGGTAACCCAGCATAGAGTGAAGAGAAATATCAATGTAAAGACTATGTAAGATAACAAGGAAAACTCAGTGGTTGTCATAAATGTGCATTATTGAAGCTATAGTGATGGTTTTACAGGTATATGCATATGTTGAAATGTATCAGATTGTACACCTTAAGTATGTGCAGTTTGTTATATATCAATTAAACCTCAATAAGAGCAGTTAAAAATTTTGTCTCATTTCAATCTCAGTATCATCTTGTGAAATAATATTTTTTTATTTTACAGTTACAAAACTGTGGTTTAGAGAGGTTATATTAAATTGTACCTTAAAAATTTGTTATATGGAATTTTAAATATAGGTTTATCTTAGTTGTATAGTCTTTCTATCTCAGTATTTCCTTTATAGAAGACTATGATTGATTTATTACCACTGTTATCATAGACAAAAATCTCCACTACTAAATCTGAACAAATGTTATATAACATCTATTTGCTGTTTGAATACTATCTTCAATCTTTCTGATAAAAAAGAAAACCTTATTCTTAAATTTGCATGCTAAAAATTTATGGTTTAATATTATATCTAATAATAAACATCAGTTTAATGTCACATAGAGTACCACAAAAATTAAAGGGGTAGCAATGAAAACAGTTATGCATAATGGCACTGAAATTTTAAATGAACATAAACCAGTCATCAGAATCTGAAATGTCCAATAGCAATAATAAAAAAAAAAAAAACCTGAGACTTCTATGAGAGACTCAGTTAATGTTCTATGTACTCTATGACAGTGAAAACCTTCTAACTTAGAAAGCAAGGTAAGAAAAAGTAAGAAATTTTACCTTCCTCTTGATTGTTTCAAAACCTAAGGTAGGTTTTTCTATCTATACTGATGAGAACTTTTTTTTAATAGAAGTCTGACTCTATAGCCCTTCCCTCAAAATCAGTTTGACTTCATTCTGCATAAATCCAGGGAAAGGCTGATTCTGATGATTTAGGCCGGGAGGGCAATACAGGTGACAATACTTCAAAAGACATAGTTTACTTCTGTAAACTGATATACATAGTGTAATATCACTGGTAGAAGTACATTACAAAGACTGTAATTTTCAAATAGTGCCTTGGTTTAGAGCTTCAAAAAACACGAGGATGGTTTAGGAGACATTTCCATCTAAGTTAAGCAGAGCATTTAATAAATTCTACTGGTTAAGAGTAATTACTGGAAGTATCGTTAATAATACCTAAATGATAATGATGCTTGATGGTACTTTTTCAGTTGAATATCAGAGAACATTTCATAGCACTCAAATGAACATGAAGTCAACACAAGTTTACAAACCAACTTTGTTTTCAAATTTTGACTTGGATTTGATAAATTTCTCATTATTGAAGTATGAATATAAAGAAAGGAAGGTAATGAGTCCTGAATAAAGCTATTTCAATATCGAAGATGAAGTGAACATTATTTTGTGGCCTCAGAGAAAGAATAACAACCTCTGAAAATAATTTATTTCCATAATGAGAGGGAAAAAACTTAAAAATGGTTACATGTGTTTAAAATGTACACATAGTTTCCATGAAATGTGTGCAGAAATCTTACAGGAACAAAATAAAGTGAAATGAAAGACATCAGGATATAATAAAGACAAATGGAAAAAGCTAAAAATTTCTTCTGAGTGATGGAAAGAAAATTTTCCAGGAAGCTAAATGTTAAACAGCAAAATCAAAGTTCACATTTTTGGGCTTGAAAGCTAGCAATGAGCATTAAAATGGGTTTACTAAATAAATGAATAAAAATTTTAGAACATGTACCTCAAAGGCAAAGTGGTAAAAATGACAAAAGAAAATGTAATGGATATGGAATATGAGGTAAAGATTAAAACTCAAAATTAAAGAATAAGAAAAATTAAAACATTGAAGGAAAATTATTGAGAGATATGTCTAAAGAAAGCTGCACTGATGGTGGTGGTGGGAGGGTTAAATTGAGATAGTATTAATGAAAGAAGAATGACAGACAAATCTATTTATCTCACCTACAATTTGAGAAATATAATAACAAAGTAAAAATATATGCAAATAACTTGATAGAAAAAGAGGAAATAGCTGCCTACAATTAGCAAACTCCAGCTAGTTCATGTTTGTCCACTGCAAGATTAAATGGAAAAGATACAGGAACACTGTTTAGAGTTTTCAGAGAAAATGTTGTGGATGTCAACATTTTGTGCCCTGCTAAATCACTTTAATTAGTGAAAAAAACAAAAAGATAATTTTATATAACAACGATCCTAAAAATACACAGAATGATTTTTTTTTAAATTTGTAGCATACAGTAAGTCTAGAAAACTAAAAGGGACAGACTGTGAAGATAGAGATGTCTAATAACTGCATACATAGATATGAAAATCAAAACTAAAATCAAAAATCATTCTTTAACAAAGACCAGGTATGCAATCTAACGTAATAGAAAAAATACAGCCTTAATGAGGACACCGTTTGGAAGTTAAGGAATAATGCAGTGGATATGCTAAAACATCATTTTGGAAAGCAGTGAATAATATGTTCAAGGGCTGAAAAAGAGTAAAATTCTGAACAAAAAAAAACTGCTTTTACCAATTACAGGCAGGTTTCCCAACAACCAATATTAATATTGTAGTTTTAAAGACATGCAGTAAATAGATCAAACTAGTCAAAATATCAGACATATTCCTAAAATACAAATTTTAAGTTACTGAACTCGTAGCAGTGGTCTTTACTGTCTTGTCATTCTTGGCTTCAAAAATCGTAAGGGAGGATAGGATTCTCTCCGCATAATAGCAGCTGCCTAAGATTGAATCTCTTCACACATCCTTTATGCAGAATTATGAGGAGAGTAAGTAAAACCACCCACAACCCATGCCTACAGTACAACTAAAAGACAAAGAATTCTTCAAATTTCTAAAAGTTTTGCAACAAATATTGATGAAAAATATTTAACATTACTAATGTTCACAATCACAAACAGAAAAGAAAAACGGTAAACTAATATTAAATCATATTATCCAAGAATGAGAATTACAAACTGATAATCATATAAAAATAGTCAACCTCACTAGTAATATAAGAAATATATATTTATAAAGAAACTATAATTTATAATGATTAAAATAAAAAAGATTAAGGAGACCATACTCAACATTGTCAATGGTGGGCTTTACTGGAAACTAGAATGCAGCATATATGACTTTAAATTATTTAATGACTTTATTAAATAATTTTAAATACTCATTATTTGTGGCCAAGTAATTCTAATTCATAGAAATTTATTCTAGGAAAAACCTCAGGGATTGGTTTCCAGATATTTGTTAAAAGTTATATATTGTAATTTTAGATTATGGATAAAATGAAAATGATATAAGGAAATAATATTGTTAAATTTTAGTGATAAAATTTGGTATAGGGACTTAAATAATGGTTCAACAAGTTGTTTTAGTTTTATGAGTAAATGCTAACAATGTGTACCAATTGAAAAATACAGTATAGTATACAAGCAGTAACCATTTTCTAATCATCTCATTGCTTTGTTCCAATGGGGAAAATTAACTTTTGGTGTTTTAAAACCAATTAAAAAACAGTGAGACTCTTTCCTCTATGAAGAGGCAGACAATTATTTGATGGCACAGCTACCTGAAGGCATACTTACATAGAGTTTTCCCTTCAGATTTTCAAATTACATTGTTTGTGCTCGGGTGAAAATAAATGTTTTGTTGAAATAATCACAGATGCATCTTTAATAAATGCAAGAAATTAGGTATAATATATTTACAATTTTAAAACATTAGATCAATGCTTCTTGGAGTTTTCTGAATCAAGCTTAATTCCCCTAACTTTTCTAAATGTAAAAGAGCTTCAAGAATTTGTCTGAAAAGGCCAAGATTTAAATAATTGGAAATTAATTGTTCTCTAAGACTAGAACAGTAAGGAGCTTTATTAATAACTCTAGCAAGACATTACATTACCAAGGTATTTAAGGAACATTTACTCAACAACACATTTTTTAAAGTAACTTTTCTTTAGAACTGACAAAAGAAAGAATTATAATAATTTAGTCCCTTAAGACAATTTGCAAATGTTCGATTTGATTGTATCATGACAGACTCTGTGTGGTTTGACGCCACAGTGAACTCAGTCTTTACCATTGCATAAGGAATATCATTTCACACTGAAAATGGACGGGGATCATTACAGTTCACATTTCACTCACATGAGTTGAAAATCTAATTAACATTTTGCTGGATTGCATCTACATGACACTCCACTGTAAACGGCAGCTTCACAAACTGTCTCCTACAGTGATCATTTAAATTGAAATATCTCAGGGGCCATGTTGTTCACCCAGCACAGCATCTTCTGTTTGTCTAAATTTATTGTTCATTGCCATAGTTAACAACTCATTAGAAAATCACATTTTTATTAGGCTTCAGACAATAGTAGATTTGGTAGGAAGGCAAAATTATTAAATTTTATTTTGAAAGAAAACTACTGCTAAAGTCCAAATATACAAGAGAGAAATTACAAGAGTAAATATATGAGTAATTTTACTCTCAAAGTTAAGAATCTATGGTGGCAAAATCAGTTAAAAATAAAATGTAAATCTTCCTACTGTTTACTCTTATTATCCACTGATTAAACTGAAAGAGATAAAACTATTGAGAAGTTGTCTGCCTAAAACAGAGGAAATATGACGATATTATGATCTTTACTAAGATAATAAGTAATGTCGTTGAGGACTAGATACTAAAATTAATTACAAAAGAATTACATTGGGTACAAATGCTTAAAATGGTATGATTTAGTATGTACATAGCAAAAATAAAAAGAGTTGCATATTTTGTTGTTTTTACAAAATACAGTGTGTCAAGCTCTGGTTCTTTTTTTTTTTTTTTTTAAATACTAGTTTGATTTACACTGGATTTTTTGAGACCATATGTAAGGGTAAAATGATGGAATTTTCTTTGTTAGATAAAAGAGGAGAGGACCCCTTACTCTCCGCCTCTTAGAGTGTTTCTTTGAAAATATCATAGGCCTGAGAAGAAGCCCAACCTTTTGATTTTACAATGGAAGATCAAAAACCTTATTTCTGACCCTTGAAACTGTGAGTATTTACCTACAAAAATTAACTCAGGAATCTCTCATAAGGTATATAAAATTCTCTCAAAAGGTGCATCCATTGGTCTCTCAAGGAAATAGGAGAAATTTTATTTGCTTTTATCTTCTACTTTTTTCTAAGTGTTGAGGAAATATTTTATTTTTTCAGCTTTATTAAGGTATATTTGAAAATATTACATATATTTAAGTGTAAAATGTAATGATTTGGTGCACCTATATACTGTGGAATGATTACTATAGTCAATTTAGTTAACACATTCATTACCTTTCATAGTTACGTGTGTGTGTGTGTGTGTGTGAGTGTGTGTGTGTGTGTGTCTGTCTGTATGTATGTACGGTGAGGAGATTTAGGACTAAGATTGCTTTAATTGTAAAACTTTAGAAAAGATAAATTAAAATGAGTCATTTTTAAAGTACTCTCTTTATTTGTATGCCTATTTAAATAGTTTTAATCATTTAGGGTGATTATCAAGGGATAATATTCACAATTAAATCTATATAAATCACCACCCAATATCTCCCTCATTCTCCAACTGAAATCTAGATCCATTTACATGAAGTACCACCTTCTCCATGAACTTCGTCAATACAGGTAGATCCACTATCATCAAATCATTTTAGAAGTTCTAACTAAGCTCAGTGAAAAAATTATTTGATCTCTACCATAAATTATTATACTATTTTGAAGATAATATTTTCCCTGTAGACGATCCTCGATAGAAGTAGCATAGGTCCACCACTAAACCATTAGAATAGCTAAAATTAAAAAGACTAACAACTTCCAATGTTGGTGAGGAAGTAAAGCAACTGCAATTCTCATGTACTGATGATGGTAGTATAAAATGGTTGAGCCACATGAAAAAAGCTCTACAATTTTCTTATAAAACTAAATATATATTTAGCTTCTAACCTTCTGACCCAGTAACTGTACAATTCTATTCCCTGTATTTACCCAAGAACAACAAAAAAGTGTGTATGTGTATGTATGTATATGTATGTTTGTAGATGCTGCATATGTCAACAAATGACTTGTTCAAGAATGTCCATAACAACTTCATTCATAATTGTCCAAAACTGGAAAAAGTTCTGGTGTTTATTAACTTATGGATAAAATATTTCTATAAATGACAGATATATGTAACAGCAAAAATGGAGTGTGGAAACAAAACTTATGCTGAGTAAAAGAAATGGTAAGAAAAAGTACATATTATATCATTTCTACATCTCAATATGAATTGTGGTTACAAAAGATTATATTTTTGAAAATACAAAATAGCACACTTGAAATTTATTCATTCCATTGCATATGAATTCTATCTCGAAAAACCCAGTTGACTATAATCAAATACTGAACTCTAATGACATGCTTGAGGATGTGCCTGCAAGTAAGTTACACTGAGATTAGAGATTTACTTTGAAGGTAGTAAAAACATGAATTTATTGTTTGATAGAAGGGCATATGGATGCATAGGCATTTGATAAAAATATATAAATATATATAGTATAGAATCTAAGTGATGAGTATTGAGTATTTACTGTATAATTATTTTAATATTTTTGAATACTTCAATGTTTTCATAATAAATTATGAATAAAGGGATTTCTAAAATTATAATAGGCATATAATAGTTGTTAACATATTAGTTATTAGTTATTAACATATTAGTTGGGTGGGTAATCAATGGCAAAATTTTGGTATGAAGCCTATTGAAGAATTTTGTTTATTTTTTTCCCTCGGTGTCCTTTTTCTCCTCATTCTTTTCTTTAAGTTTGGCACATTTCTCAATATCCCCTGCAACTTAATATGGAAACATTATTAGATTTGGATTAATGATATGGGGGAAATGAAAAAATGTCACTTTGGGCTTGTATACTACAATACATTTTTCTAGCTTTTTTTCTCTCTTTATTTTAAGCTAGAATGCAGGTGGAATGCAGTGACCCATGTTCAACCATGCAGACTCAGACAGGAACCTAGAAAAGAGGCTTGCAACCTATGGTCTGAAATCCAGTGATCCAGTGCCTGTTTTGTGAATTAAATGTCTTTGGAACACAGATGCACTCATTGTTTACATATGGTCTATGGCTACTTTTACTGTACCATGGCAGAGTTGAATGGTTGAGTCAGATACAACATGTTCTTAAACCCTCAAAGTTCTCCTTTACCAAGGACAAACAAACAACAACAACAACAGTGCTAACCCTTTCTCTAGAACAAGATCCCAGAATGAGCTACAAAAAAAAAAAAGAGAGAGAGAGAGAGAGAAGTATGGCACCAGATTAGAATGGCTAGATGTTTTTTAAAAATAAATTTCTATGAATACAGCTACTGGTTTTTATTTGTGCTTTTGTTGTTGTGATTCTTTTTGGGTTTTTTTTTTGTTGTTGTTGTTCTTTTCATGTGGAATTAAGAAGTATTTTTAACAGACATGAGTAATATTTTTCCCAGTTTCTTATTTTATTGTGTTTTATTGTTTCAATGTCATCTGTATTGTTGTCAGTCCATAAGCTAATTTTAACATCTTCTTATTAAAAAATAAACTACTTGCTCCCAGAAAACAGTATTTCCTGGTATTTGGCATTTTGAAGTTGAAGAAAAATAACTTTGATCATTCCTATTGTTTCTCTGTTTTAGTGCAACCCATTGGCTTTTGGCATTTCAAAGAAAAAACTTTAGCTCTCTTCTCCACAATCCAAAGAGATAGCCTTTCCTATTTAATTTTTAAACTAGTTTTCATCAGTGACAATACGTTTCAGTGTTTATCTGTTGAGAGAGCATGGAATAATGTATCTGAAGAGTTGTTTCAGAATGCATTTTTTATCTTCTTTTTATGCAAGAACTGAGCTGAGATAGTATTGCCTAGAGAAAGTCATCTGTTTTTCACATCCTAATGACTGATTTAACAGACATCAGCATTGCTATAAATAGAGACAAGATGCCCTACTAGAGAAAGCTCTAGACTTGGAATCTGAACATCCATAGTGAAGTCCAGGTTCGGTATTTATGCCAGAAGACTTTCTTACCTGACTCCTCTCTGGGCTTAGAGATCTGATGTACCTAAGGAAGAGTCAAGTTACCAGATGATCTCCAGAGTTTCTGCCAGATTTAAAATCTCAATGATTTAAAATTGCTTAGTAAAAGTCAGTGAGTAAAGGCCATATATAATCATTTAATATCATACCTTTGTATATTTTATCATTTTACTCTGTATGTTTCATAGTTTCTTATTAGAAAACTTATTCGACAGGTCAATTTTAAATCAAAAGAGCAGTTAATTTTGTACTTCTCGCCCTATATTATTCATCCTTGTACCATCATCTTTTTCTATCCACAGCAATTAGCAGTGAGTAAAGCATCATAAGACTTCAGCAAATATTTAGTCCAACCTTGCACCCTGAACTATATTAATACATCAGCCAGAGTCATTCTTTAAAAATACAAAGTTATATCAAACCATTCCTCTACTTAGAATACTCCACATATTCCCCATTTAGAATAAAAGCTAATGTGCTTACAATGTGACTGTAGTGTAGTTGACAAGACCTTAGAAAATCTGTCTCCAGCTACTCTCTCCTCATTCATTCTGCTCCAGTCCAGTCCTTCTGGCACATCATTGTCTTGGGTTCCTTGTACAAGTTGTTCCCCTAGAAATCCACACAGCTAACTTCACTTCCTTCAATGTTCTGCACAATCTTCACCTGCCCTCAAGAACTTAAATTTTAGCTTCTAGCTGACACCCAACATCCTTGTCATGTTCCCAGTCCTGATCACCCTTGTCTGGGTCTTCCTTCCACGGCAGTCATCACATTCTAACATGTTACTTACATAGTTATTTTTGTGGTGGTGATTATCTGCCTTTCCCCACTAGAATATAAGCTTCATAAAAGCATGAAATTTTGTCAGTTTAGTTCTTTGAGGTATTTCAAGCAGTTAAGAATGCCTGGCACAAAAGTGATACTCAATAATATTTGTTGAATAAATTGAAAGAAGGAAATATATGACTAAATTAGTAGATCTTTTTTATCATTTCCTGTTGAACTATACTCAAAATATACACCTTAACCATGTCTATTCACTATAGCTGTGGATTGTAACAATGAAAAACTATTCACGGGAGGCAGTTTCAACATTTTTGAAAAGTATTCCCAAATCATCAACATAAATGCAGAATCAATTTATTCAACAAAAGAATTTCAAACATATAAAACTTTTTTCCTTGGTAATACATTTTATTAGACATGGATGAAAACAAAAGAGAGCCATGTTCCTGTGCCCTTAAGGACTTTTTAAACTCCCTAATAGAACAGATACAAAACATGACTTAAAAGTAAGTCCACACGTATTATTCAAGGGGAAATGAAGAAGCACTAAAGACAAGGAAAAGGTTGAATGTAGTTCTTCCAAGCCTTTAGATTCTGACTTGGAACACTAGAGCTGTGAAGTGCCCCTCTTAAAACCCACTGGCAGTAAATGATGATTTAGTCCTAAGGAAGTATGGGGCAGAACAGATTAGATGAAAGAATTTTAGTAGTCGTAATATCCAGTGCAGTGTTTCCCAATTTTCGATTTGCAAGAATAGCTTTTGTTTAGAACTGTGATCCTCTATTATAAGAAACAGTTATTTCTCTAGAATTATAGATTGCTGATATCGTATCCCCCTTTACCTTCTCCTGTAACTAATGTGCGTCTCTAGTTATTTGCCACATTGGCCATTTTCACTTTAAATGGAATTTATGAAGCTCCTACCATTGCTTTGTAAAACTTTTATTTTCATATTACTCTTTGTTTCCCCAACTCATTTACAGTTAACTGCCTGAAAGCTTTTATCAAAGGAAAACTCTTTCACCGAGCTAGTCCAAACATTTAAAGCAGTTAATCCCCTATTTTTTAAAGTACTTATGCTGCTTTTACTGTTATAATGCGTACTGTTATGACTTCTAGATTAGGTTAACATGGAAACTCTCCAAAGTCTAACACTCGCAGAGCACACCATTGTTCAACCCGCCACAACCCATGCATTTACTCATAGCAATAAATTCAATCACATTACTTCAGTTATGGCAGATTTACACTCAATCGCTATCAGTCAGTACATTGACTTTAAAATTTGGCTCAGAGTTTTTCATGACCCCTGTGGAACTTCTCTTTCATTGCTATCAGAATTGGCCTCCATTTATACGTGCCCTCAGTCCTTACTTTCTAATAATCAATCTCAAATTCATCAAGCCCCTTGTCAGGTCTCTCATCCATGGGCAACAGAGCATTCACCTGTTATGCCCCAGGGCTCTGGAATTCCCTGATCTGAACACTCCTCTCCAAATCCCCTGAGCTTTATAAATCCCTTTTTGAGTCTCACTTATTAAAATTTGCTTTAAATATTTGATCTGCCACTGACACATGCTGTAGGCTTGGCTGTTGTGAAAAAGAAGAAGAAAAGTATTTTTATTTTCCTTACCATGTATGAGGAGGATTGAAATTTCTTCTTTCTTGGTATTTTATATTTTTCATCATTATTTTCTTTCTCCTTTTCCTCACCGGCAAACAATCAAGCAATAGTTTTTGGTTACTAACTAGGGCTTAGAACTAAAGATTTCATATGCTATGAGACTATAAATAAACTGTCCGCAATATCATTACTTTGCATCCTTCAGATGGGCATAGGTTTTTTTTTAGGAGATGACATGAAGTTAGAAGAAAAATAGCTACTTCCTTATAGACACGCTCCTCCATTTCCTAGCCTACATGGAAGATTTCTCTTTTACTTTTATTTTAATTAATAAATATTTTGGCTTACCTCCATTAATTTGTCAAAAGAAAACAGAAAAATACCTTTATTCGTACTAAAGGAGATGTTTTTGTACTGCTATGGTGATATCAATGCTGCTATCTCAAGCTTTGATAGTTTTAGTCCGAAGTAGTCTATTCTTCCCAGGATTTGCCAACATTAAAATAATCCCTTTACAAGTTTCCCTTGATATATATCTTAGTGCTATGTACACAGTAGGTGTTTTGTAAATGTTTGTAGAAAATGCAATTACTTTTGTCTAGCTCTTTAATTTTATTTCTATTCCTCTTTTAAAAGGCTCTGGCTTTCTCTCTGATTCTCTACTTATTAGAGTACAGTTTTTCTACCATCCTTGTCTCTCTCCTATGGCTGTTGATCAGCCTATTGATCAGGAACCAAAAAGCCAGCCAGCAGCCAGAAAAGGGCATTATATTCCAGCACAATTTCCCTCTAAGTGCTTAATGTTCTTTAAATCCCTCATTCAATTAGAAGGCACAAGCTATTACATACAAGTGCCCCACCACAGAAAATTACAAGCTCATATCTGAGAGATACAGAGAAAAGCAGGCAAAGAGTAAAGTTAATAGGACATTGTCTGCATGTTTGGTAAATCCTGTGGAGTTTGGGTCTCAAGGTTAATATCAGAGTGCCAGGCTATGGAATTTAAACAGCAGGTAGGTTTCAATAGCACAGAATATGAGAGAGAACAGAGTACTGATAGATACATTATTCTGTTATTTGAAATGGCTACTGTGCAAAATTCAGCATTTCCTCTGAAACATTTTGAAGCAGATGATTTAGGCCATGGAAAATAATGGCAAAGTTAAAACTTTTTTTAAGTTTAAGGTAACATGACTGAAGTAGGTGACCTGATTGAATTTCACTAACTGGTAACGTTTTGAGAGGTTTGATGTATTTAAGGATAGTAAGAAGAAAGCATTATTTCTTTGTGGGAAGAAAGATAAAATTAACATCATAAGACATAAAACTTAACATATGAAGATTGTTAGCCATTATCATTGTGGGTAGACACTGAATTTTACAAAAGAATGAAAATTGTGGTGCGTCCACTAGCTATTGCATGCTCTTTCAATAGAAAAGCACATGGCCGGGTAATAGAATGAAAGCTGGTTTTAACCCTACTCACCTCCTCTCTCTGGTGCATTTGTGCAATGCACAAATGTACAATTGTACCCAGACACCAGAAAAAGTTCTTATAAAAAATATAAAAATATCTGCAGACTAGGCAATCAGTTTCATCATCTATTGTGGGCAAAGTTTGAAGTTGATAACTATGATATGATACAACCTTTTATTTAACTACAATGTAATACGCTTACAGTGGAAAATTAATAAATAATGGGCATAATAATGCAAGCTTTGCCAAATCTCAATTAATTTTAAAAATGTCCACTTAATAATCAAAAGAGCCAGAATTTAGAATAAAGATAGTTGATTCAAGCACCAAGTTTGATGATGGTCACCCTGGAAGTACAAATCCCAAAGAATGAAGGTCAGTGTTCTGAAGTGTAGAAGTTTGGGATCACTGACATAGACAAAAGTTAGGGAAGGCAAACAGAATTTCAACATCTTTCTGTATAAGGTTTACTGGATAGGTTATAACAATCCGATTGAGGTGGTCTTTTTATTTTAGGAAATGTGTATTTAACATTCTACACCAAAGAAGTAACAGCCATTGGGTCTTGGGTAACATCTGGTCTGAGTCAGGTACAGGAAAGTATATAGTTAATCTATAATAAAGATCGGTGATTGAAAAGCGGGTAGGTCCTCGTCTCTGGTTTCTCCTAGTCATTTACAGAAAAAGAGCAATGAGGAGTAAAATTAATGTACAATCTAAGAAACAGAGGTTGGAAACATGCTATGTGACTCAGTCTCTAGGGCTTAACTTCCTCGCTGGCATAATAAATTAAGAGGGTCCTGAAATAGTATTGTCTTTCACAAAACTAACTTTATGGAGAGGTAAATTTATTTTACACATTTTACCAAGAGAAAACTTAAAATGAGACAGAAGGAGTTTGGCTGATGTCAAATATAGTTAGTAAGTGGTGGAGTCAGGACTGGAATCCAGAAAGCATGACTATACAAGGCTTAACCATAATATAAACTATCAACCTAAAGCAGATTGTAATGTTTGTTTCATTATTAATGATGTATTCTGTAAAAAAATAAGACTAAATAAACCCCTTAAAACTAAAATTACCCATAATCTCATTATAGAGAAAACTAGCATAAATATTTTGGAGATATTTTCAGGGTTTTTTTTTCTATTGGATAATTTCTGTTAGATAATTTATTTGTTGTTTGCAACCAATCTTTATTACTTAATATTTTCCACTTAAATTTAACACTTCCATAATTTAATTCAAGTACATACATATATGCACTTTATAGGCATAAAACCTTACCCAAGAAATCGCATATTTTTAATTTCAATTTTTGTCTTTGCTGTCAATAAAACAATCATACAAACATCCTTATCACTAAATCTTTAGAATCATTCTTATTTACCTATTTTGAATATTTCTTACAACTTGCCAAGTTGACCTCTTAAAAGTTATACTAATTTACAATCATGTACTATATGTAACAACCTTATCTTCACACTAACTAACTGAAGATATTTTCATTTTAAAACAAAAAAAAAAGCTTTCCAATTGATGAGACAAAGGTGGTATTTCAATACTATTTTAATTTTTATTTATTTAGGAATAAGTAATTTGGAATATTCTTAATGTTCATTTATTTTCTACATTTTGGAAAGTATATTGCCAACATTTTGCCTATTTTTAAGATATTGTCTTTTCCATTAATTTGAAATATCTCTTCACTTTCAAGAATATCACTAATTACCACATTTACAACTGTCTTTCCCATTTCATGATTTGTACTTAATTTTGGTTGGGATGATTTTACCATGATAAATTTTAGTATTTTATGCTTACATACCACAATCCTATTTTTCTGTGGTTTGTAGAGTTTTACTTTTTGTGGTTAGAAGGCATTGCTACAGAAAGATCAGACAAATTTATCTTTTCTCTAAAATTCTATGATTTTCATATTTAAAATATTAATGTGAAAATTATGTTACATGGTATGAAGTAGATGTTTAATTCTCACTTTAAATCAGGAATCACTTGATCCAAAATTGTTAGTGGAAATGTTTTTCCACTAATTGGAGATGCCACTTCTATCAATTACATAATTGCTATATTTCTGGGGGTCTGATTTTGAACTTTCTGGCCTTTTCCTTTGATCAGCTACATAGATTATTTTACTGACTAATAAAAAAGCCACCTCATATTCATTTTCATTCTAAAAGCTTTCTTGGTTATTTGGCTTCTTATTTTGAACGAATTATAAATTCTTGATCAGAATGTGTAAAAGGATGAAAATATTAAAAGAATAAGGAACGCATCAATGTTCAACCCAAAGAATTCAAAAAGAATGACCTCAATATTAAGATGTTTTTAAAATGTTAGATGAAAATAAAAGAAATGAAATAAGTAAGATAACCTGGTCTATTAGTTGGATGATTATATTGTAAGTACTTTTACTTTAAATGTACAGAATCATCACATGTGCAAAAATTATCCCAAGGAGATGGTTTGTAATGATCTCTGAAGGTCTGTATGAAATACATGAAATGTTTAACTAAAGCCACTTTGCTACTGCCACTACTATTACTAATAGTAACAGGTAGACTATGGGCAGCATTAAATAAAAGAAACTGGATAAATATAATTAGGCTAACCTTGTGAAAATTAATGCACTAGGCAACTCAACGTTTTGAGCCTTTATTAAAGTTATGTTTTGCATTGAAATCAAGGAGACAATGTAAAGATTCACTTAAAATATATCTTCTAGGCTGGACATGATGGCTCAGGCCTGTAATCCCAGTACTTTAGGAGGCCGAGGTAGGTGGATCATTTGAAGTCAGAAGTTCCAGAACAGACTGGCCAAGATACAGAAACCCCGTCTCTACTGAAAATACAAAAATTAATCATGTGTGGTAGCTCATGACTGTAATTCCAGCTACTGGGGAGGCTGAGGCAGAAGAATTGCTTGAACCAGAGAGGCAGAGGTTGCAGTGATCCAAGATCATGCCACTGCACCCCAGCCTCGGTGACAATGTATATAATTCTTGCATTACCTTCTGTCTTTTTTTGTGGTGGTTTTGTTTTCTGTTTTCACATAAAACTTTATCAGAAGCAGCTAGCTATTTAAGTAACCGATTCACTTAAAATATATCTTTTATTACATTCTATCTTTGTATTTTTGTTGTTGTTCCATTTTTTTGTTTTAACACAAAAGCTTATCAGAAGCAGCTTGCTACCTTTTCAAGTAACTGAATGGATAAGGCCAGGCTGCAAACAGCTTCTCCAGACATCCACATGGTGTACCAGAGAACACATGTACACTTTGGGTCTCCCTGAAAATGCAGCTCCCTAGTAAATGTCATTTGTTAGAAATGATCTATTTCTCTTACTACCTACTTCGGTAGTGGGAAAAATGTTAGAAAATTTTACCAAGGTTACACACCAGACTGTCAGAGTTGTTCCAGGAAAAAGACAAGCAAAGGGAATGCTCATCTTTCAAGGGTACTCCTATTTTGTCACCACTTGAGAAATATAACACCTACTGCCACCTGCTAAGGTTGTGAGACACACAGATTGGTCAGCCAGCTTAAATTTCACAGAACAAGTCTGAAGTAAACAAGCCATTCTATTTAGCTTTAGAAAAAAAAAAACTATCGGAAATGGCAGAGCGCTTGATGAATAGAGATTATTTTGAAGTGTGCAGCAGAAATTGGCCTTGGTACAGGACTTTTTTTTAAAGGACATTCTTCCTTTTTGTTGTTAGAATGGATAAAATTGGGCAATTTTCCTATAACCACTTGATTCTTTTCCTCTGTTATCAAGATGGAGTTTCCCAAGAAGGGAATCACACTCGTGATTCACAGCAAAAAATGAAAAGTCAGCTGATTCACAGGAAAAATGGTGCATTCTTCATCCTTGCTGTGATAAAAGGAAATATAGTTCTGTTTCAAATTTAGGAAGCTGCCATTCTCAAATGTGGCAAATTTATGCCGGTAGGAGCATATTTAGCTATTAGTTTACTGCCCCAGGGAGAGATTCTCACTTCACTGATCATTTCAGAGAAGACAGTACCAATTGACCAAGACTCACAAACCCTGCTGGGTGCGGTGCCTGTCACTTCAGCACTTTGGAAGGCTGAGGCAGGTGGATCACCTGAGTGAGGTCAGGAGTTCAAGACTAGCCTGGCCAACATGGCGAAACCCTGCCTTTACTAAAAATACAAAAACATTAGCTGGGCATGGTGGTGGGCGCCTATAATCCCAGCTGCTTAGGAGGCTGAGGCAAAAGAATGGTTTGATCCCAGGAGTCAGAGGTTGCAGTGAGCTGAGATTGCACCACTGTACTCCAGCCTGGGGGATAGAGTGAGACTCTGTCCCAAAAAAAAAAAAAAAAAAGAGTCATAAACTTGCCCAATGCTATTATTTCATCAAGAGTATAATGATGATAATAAAAATTAGCAATAATTTTAAAAATTATGTAATGTTACTATTTTTAAACCTCATTCTAAGAACTTTTTACATATTAAATTAACATTTAATTTCCATAAAACCCTGTAAGGTAAGTACTATTATTATCTCCATTTTTCAGACCAAAAAAAAATTTTAAAAAAGTTAGGGAACTTGGCCAAAGGCTCAAAGAAAATAAAAAGTACAAATGATACAGAAATTATCCCCCTTATTAGAATATAGAATACCATTCCTCTAGAGTTGGGTACTATTCCACTGTAAAGAAATAGTCTTCTATACATTATTTGCATGAGAGCAAAGATAATAAAGTGTTCTAAACTTTCTCAACTCCTCTAACAGTGCCTTACGAAGAGCACATGAGTTCACTTATACAAAATATCCAAAAAAAAAGCAAATATAGGGAGAAATATATTGAGATATATTGAGACAGAAAGTAGATGAGATGTTGTCCAAGCTTGGGGATGTGCATGGGGAGTGACTATAAGTAGGCACAAGATTTATTTCTAAGGTTATTAAATGGTTCTAAAATTAGATTGCAATGATGAATACACGACTCAATAAGTATAAATATATTAAAATTTATTTAAATATACACTTAAAACAGGCATATTTGGTAGTATATAAGCTATGTCTCAATACAGCTTTTTTTTTTCCAAAAGAAAAAAAAATAGCACATTTTACTTTAAAAACTCTATAAGAGAAAGTAGAACAATGATTCTTTTCCAGTCATAAAGGTGATGTTCTTGAAAAATCTCATCATAGGTGAAAACAATTTTAAACCTGATTGGGGAGACTTTGGAAAAGGAACTATGACTGTGATACAAGGACACCCTTATTATTATTTGTTCTAAATTAGTAAACAATTGGGAAGCCATTAAAAAGAAAATGTGGGATGTGTATCTGCGTGTGTGTATGTATGCATGTTTAAGAGAATATCAATGCCATATTATACAGCATGTTTTAATACACAATAATTATGGATACTTTACCAATATTTTGTGTTTACCACTTCCTAAACCCTAGAAAAACTCTTCTCTCACTTTCTACATGAAATTTGTAAATGTACTTTGTGTTACTTTAGACAATATGCACAACAAAAGTCACCCTTAGTGTGTGTGCTCTTTCTTCTAAATGTTCTAGCTCAAGTGGCCAGTTAGTGATTTGTAATTGTAAAAGTCTAGATGCTTGAACAAAACTGCTGTAACACCAAAGGGATTGCCACATGGCCGGTACAATGATTTAAAAGGTTGCAAATATATCAATCCCTTCTGAGTATGTTTCTTTATATTATAGTATAACATTGAAATTTTCCTTTTTAGCATTTTTGCTCATTATAGAATTGTAGTTTCAAGTATATCAAATTTGATCCATACAAATTAATTATTCTTTCTGGGCTTCAGTTTCCTCACCTAAAAAAAAAACGACCTAAAAAGAGTACCTACGGCCAGGTGAGGTGGTTCACACCTGTAATCCCAGCACTTTGGGAGACCTAGGAGGACAGATCACCTGAGGTCAGGAGTTTAAGACCAGCCTGGCCAATATGGTGAAATCCCATCCTTCATAAAAATACCAAAAATTCGCTTGGCATGTTGGTGCATGCCTGTAGCTCCAGCTACTTGAGAGGCTGAGACACGAGAATTATTTGAACCCAGAGGCGGAGGTTGCAGTGAGCCAAGATCATGCCACTACACTCCAGCCTGGGTGACACAGCCAGATTCTGTCTCAAGAAACAAAAGAAAGGAGTGCCTACACCATATTTGTGAGCGTTAAATGCAAGCATTAATTTGTGAACATGTATATAGATGTAAAGCAATTAAAATACTTTCTGATATCAATGTTAGCTGTTATTGCCTTGTAGGTCAGTGACTGTCAGTCTGGGAAGGGAGACATATGGTTGAGTCACTTGGCAAGGTTTGCACACATTCCATTTAACCTTTCCCACTCAGAGATACTCAGAAATACTCTCAGAAAGGTGATGAGAGTCGCAAAGATTTTTGTCAGGAAAGAGACATATTTGCCTTTTACAAAAATCTCATTCTGAGGACACTGCGGAGCGGGAGGAAAAAAATTAGGAATGTATTGAAGAAATTCAGATAATGCTCTGAAAGAAAGCTATAGCCATGGGAACAGAAAAAGGTAAAATGGACATGGAAATATTCATGAAAGCAAAAAGGACAGAGTTTAGTCACCAGGTAAGTGCAGGACAACCTCGTGTTTCTACCACAGGGACCAGAATGGAGGGAGCGACCATTGGCCATGAGGGAATGAGAGACGGAAAAGAATACGTAGCACCTGCCTTTTTCATAACAAGTGAACTAGTGAAAACATACTCAGAAGCACACTTATTAGGAATAGCTGCAAAACAGAATGAACAAAAAGGGATATTCCTTCTGCTCCTTTTAAGGGAATATGAAACTCTTCTTTACTGCACCCAAATCTACCAGTTACTCTTTTCCAAGATCAGATGGCACATAGAGCATGAAGTTTCTGTCCCAGGCCTCTCATTAATGTCAAAATTGTATCATCAGTAATCCCACCAGCAACAGACTCCTAAGAACACTGACATAAAGAGTATTTTAGTAATTCAGCCACTCAGTAATGAAGCTCTGAGTTAACATGCTCAGCTGCTGTTTAAAACTGAAATTCAAGAGACAGCACAGGATGGAGGATAGCGCTGGAAACCTGAGCACAGCCTGCATGCCCAGACCCACTTTGCTTATGACAGCAGGCGGAGATGGAGAAGTTAGCTCTCGCAAACAATCCAAATGATCAGTCCATTCCTAGTGGAAGGATGGTCTTTGTGGGATGAGAGAGCAGTCACACAACGAAGACCATCAAAGATGCGAGGGAAATAGGTCATTCTAGGATGTGAGATCGGGAAAACGCATGAAGAAATAATGTATTTCCACAGGTCACATGTCATTTCACAATGCACAGGATCAATTCATACAGCAGGGTAGCAAAAGCTGAAATTTCAAGTAAATCCAGGGGGCTCTGGTACCTAGAAATTGTACATGATTCTTAGAGAAAATTGATGTAATGTGGCACATCGATGGAAGGGCCAACAAGGTTTTTATTTTAATGATAGAACAGAATTCTGAAATTAAGCACAGCAGGTAGAAAATGGATCTAGCACAGATGTCAAAAGCTATCATTGGCTTTTGTGATAAAACACTTTTTTTTTCCTTAAGCCCAGGCCAGTGGCTTATGTAGGTCAACGATGTCGAGCAGGAAAAAACAAACATCATAAGTGCTCGTGTCTTTCTGAGGAAGTTTTGAAATGTTACTGACATTCAAAGACCTTTTCTTTTAGCAGATCTTTCATTATTAAATAGGAAAAACAGAGCTGCCATATTTTCCAGGGATCACATTTCACTGCATAACAGGCAAACATGTAAAAAATAAGTAGTGGAAATCAGCAGCAGTTATAACAAAACAAATAAATAGAGCCCAGAATTCTAGCGGCTGTCTGACATCAAGCAAGACCTGGATGGGGCAGCCTGGGCATTGCGCTTATTCTTGTCCCTGACACAATTTAAATAATCTTTTTTTGATATGTAGATTGTTTCTCCAAAAAAAGGCTTTTTTTTTCCTCCCATTTTCCAGCTCCCTACAAGAGAAAAGTGGTATAGCGATTTTGTAACTGATTTCTTATTGAATTCTTTCCTTATCTTAGACATTGCATCTTGTATTGAACAGAGAATGGCAAATTCTTCTGTCGTTTATCACTGTTTGAAAGAGAAAACCAGAACAAAGCTGAACTTCTGTTTCTTAATCAAAATGATATTTAGTCACAGAAAATCCAGGCATGCTTTCCGTTTTTGTTTAGGGGGAAAAAAATCAAACATAATTGCTTTTTGACTACTAGAAAAAATATTTACTTGTGTGGTATGATTCAAATGCCACCAGCAAGACTTTATCCCCAAAACAACATCCAAATCTCGAGTAAAAAACTGATTCATTTCACAATTAGATATTGTGTGTTTTAAGTTTTTGAAGGGACTCTTAATTTAAGTGAATTTGATAATATAAATAACTCAGGGAAAGTCAAATTTTAAAATAGTTTTTGTGTAAGTCACTGAAATTACTCCTTAAATTTTATATAGAAACTCAACATATAAATACAGTTGAACAAATGGGATTAGAACTTTGTCTTTCTGTCTTTTGTGTTTCAACCGAAATCCATGTGGCCTCTGAGGCCTTTCTATGAAGTGTCAGTGATCACTGGGAGCAAGTTTAAAAAACATGAAGATAGGAAACAGGAACAAGCTCGCACTATAGGGAGGTTGGTTTCTTTTTGTAATTATGTATGCATGTGATTTTATCATTAAAGAATCATTCAACATTGAATAAGTCTTCTGTATATTTCAGATATTATGGAAAGAAATGGGCATACAATGATAAAAGACAGATTTGTAATTCTTAGAAGCTTAAAGTTTCTTGAAGTAGTAAGATTAAAAAAATAAAAAAGGACAGTAACTACAAATGTATCTTAAGAATTAAGTGACATAGATTTCCATTTCAATCAAGATTGAGTTACAGGGATCAGATGATCCCTAACAAAAAGAACCCAAAACCAAAAAATATAGGTAATGCTAAATAAATTCATGGGAGGCCATTATTTTGGACTAAGCTTCTGTCCTAGACCCTAGCCCACCAGAGCAAACCAGAATGTAGTCATTCATGCTAATAGCCACATAACCAAACTGAACTCTGAAACTTTAATTTTCCAAAAAGAAAAAAATAAACAAAAATCAAAAAACACCAGAAGATTCACAGCAACAGTTTTCCTGAGCTGGCATGATAGGAAAGTTTTCTGTTTTAACCTTCATAAGGAAAATCATTTTGAAATGACCAATCCTTTTTTTCGTTCCTCATTTCTGTTTTCTTCAGCTTTTTTCTACCTATAAAGCCAACCACCTCTGTTCAGCTCATCAAAATAGCCATTTTATCACACAGAATGAGATATTTTCCAATTCTAGAAAGCAAATAAGAGCGAATTAGATCTTCAAACTAAATTTGTTGTAACTTTGCTCTTTAACAAATATATGCATATATACAAAATATATATGTATATACACTTATATACAGGTACATAAAATATATACGTATATATACATAAAAATATATATGTATATAAACTATATATATATATATATATATATATATATATTGAGACGGAGTTTTGCTCTTGTTCAGGCTGGAGTGCAATGGCATGATCTCGGCTCACTACAACCTCCACCTCCCCAGTTCAAGCGATTCTCCTGCCTCAGCCTCCTGAGTAGCTGGGATCACAGGCATGTGCCACCACGCCCAGCTAATTTTGTATTTTCAGTAGAGACAGGGTTTCTCCATGTTGGTCAGGCTGGTCTAAGACTCCCAACCTCAGGTGATCCATCCACCTCAGCTTTCCAAAGTTCTGGATTACAGGCATGAGCCACCGCGCCCAGCCACAACCAAACATATTAAAAGTAGTTTTTAGGACTTGGGATATTAGGCAATGAAGGAACAATCTCTGATAGAAACTCGACTTACAAAGATGGTGAGATCAAGGAGGTGAGTCACAGGATTGTCCCAGCCTACTGCGTGGACAAAACTTCTTGGCTGAAGGGCAGAGAGGAACAACCTCGGCAGAGTTTTGCAGGGGGAGTGGGAGGTACACAGTGAGTTGAAGAGAGAATTTAGAGTAAGGAGAGGTCTAGTCGGCTAGAGTTTACATAGCACTACAGCAAGGAGCTGCACAGAAAAAGAGCTCAGAGGGTTGCCTTCTAGTTGTCAATGAGCACTGATACATGTGAGGAAACCACCCAAGACCAGGGAAGAAATCACGTGGAATTAACACCCAGAACACAAACAGGGCCAGAAATAGTTTCTATTCCCACCATCCAGAGTAAAATGTTCCATAATTCCTGAAGTATCAGGTTTAAATCTCAGAAGGGCTTTGTTCCAGTTGCAGGGGAAATTAATTGAAGACTAAATACTCTGGTTCCAACTAACAAATATTAAGAGCAAGAACTGAAAAGATCAAACTATTCCACAAGTCACTTAACCACATTCTAGGATAAAGGTTCAAAAAATATTTATAGAAAACAATATTTAGCACCCCAAAAGTGTAAAATTTACAACAGCTGAGATTTTTTAAAAAATTTTTAGGCATTCAATTAAATATAACTGATAAGAAAAATCGATCAATATACACTGATCTAGAAATGCCATAGATAATGAAATTATTAAAGAATTCCAATAAAATAGTTCCAACTACATTCTGTATTTGGAAGTTGCTGAAGGAAAGATTCACTGCATAAATTAGAGACATGGAAGCTATAAAAACTCAAACTTTTATAAATGTCTTGGTAAGCAAAATATTCTGGATAGGATTAACGGTAGATTATATATGGAAAAAGGGAAGATTAGTAAAATGAAAAATACATCAATAGTAATTATCTCATATAATATACAGAAATAAAAATAACTAAAAAATGTTACCTGAGCCTCAGTGAGCAAGGGAGCAGCTTCAAGAAAGCTAATGTTTGCAAAATTGGAGTCAATGAGGAGGGAGAGAAAGTGAGGAGACCAACAATATATTTGGAAAAATAACAACCAATTTTTTTAAATTTACTGAACACTAAACAACTGCAGAAGCAGAAAATTCAATGAATTCCAAATGCAAAAAGCATAAAATAAAATAATTAAATTCTGAAAACCTACGCGAAGGCACATCATATCCAGTTTCTTCACTAGTGATAAAGAGAAAACCTTAAAAGCAGCAAGAGAAAATAGGCATATTGTATACAGGGAAATTAAAGATGACAGAAAATATTCAAGTCAAAAAAGAACAGAGAAATATTTGTAAAGTAACAAAATAACAAAAAAAGCAACAAACAAAACCCAGACAGCCTAAAATTTAGACCCAGCAAATATGTCTATAGAAAATAAATGTAAATAGTTTTTTCTACACACACAAAACATGAAAGAATTTGTCACTAGCATATATATCCCACACAAAAAAATTACTAAGTCTTTTACATCCAGAAAAAAAGATACCTTAAAATATAAATAAAATATAATAGTTTTTTTTTTTAAATCTTACATCCAGAATAAAAAGGATTTTGATCAGACACAGTAGCTCACACTTGTAATCTTAGCAATTTGGGAGGCCAGGGTGGGTGGATCACTTGAGGCCAGGAGTTTGAGAACAGCCAGGCCAACATGGTGAAACTCTGTCTCTATAAAAATACAAAAATTATCTGGGCATATTGGCATGTGCCTGTAGTCCCAGCTACTTGGGAGGCTGAGGCAGGAGAATCGCTGGAACCCAGGAGGCAGAGGTTGCAGTGAGCGGAGACCACACCACTGCACTCCAGCCTGGGTGACAGAGTGGAACTCCATCTCAAAACAAACAACAAACAAACAAACAAAACACAAGGATATATATGTACATGAAAATATGATTGTACCCGAAGAATTTTTAGATCTAATACTAAATCACTACTCACTAAAAAAGGACTAATTGGACTTCAATAAAATTAAAAATTGCTCTTCAAAAGATACTGTTAAGAAAATGAAGGGAATTAAAAATGGTAACTAATGGAAAAATTTAAAAGGACTTTTTAATTACCTAAAATAAAAGATTACTGATTATTTAAAAAGTAAAAATAGAAATGTATTATGAAGTATATATGAAGAAATATAAAACATATGAAAATACACAATGATCAAAATAATATGGTAGTGATCTGAAGACAGACAAATTAACAGACCAAAATAGAGAGCTCAGAAATATCCATGCACATTTAGGATATATTGATTTTTACAAAAATACAAAGAAAATCCAGTGGAAAAGACTGGACTTTGAGAAAAGTGATGCTGGAGTAATTGGCTGTCCATCTCCAAAAAACGAACTTACAGTTCATCCTTGAACTCTCAAAAAGCAAAGATACAGTAAATTAACTTAATACGGATCAAAAATTTGAGTATAAAATCTAGAATTATAAAGCTTTTAGAAAAAAACAGGATAAAATTTTTGTGACCTTCAGCACCCAATGAGTTTTTAGACATTAGTGCCAAAATCACTATCCATTAAAATATGATTAGTTGGACTTCAACAATATTAAAATCTTCTATGTTTGCACAGATACTGTTAAGAGAATAACATAAAAGTAGGAACCTGGGAGAAAATACTTTCAAACATATATCTGATAAATAACATATATCCAGAACATATAAAGAACTCTCAAGAAAAATAATTTTAAAATCAGGCAATTTATTTAAATAGGCCATTAAAGAAGAGATATGAATGGTAAATAAACAGATTTTTAAAGAGATCAATATGTTTAGTCATTAGGCATTTAATAAAATAAAAATTAAATGTGATACTTCTACATACATATTCAAATGTCTAAAATCAAAAAGATTGACCATAATTACCCATAATTAGGATGGATGAAGATGTGGAGTAACTGAAACTCTCATACACTGCTGATGGAAATAAAAACAATAAAAGCACTTTTAATAAGTTTTATGATTTTTTCAAAGTTAAATGTCTACCTACTTATATCCAGTCATTCAAATCTTTGATATTCATTGAAAAGAAATAAATACATATAGCATACAAATTTTAATTACAGAAGATGAATAAGCTCTAGAAGTGTGCTGAACCACATTGCCCCTATAGTTAAGAATACTGTATCGTACACTTAAAGATTTGTTAAGAGGGTGACCTCATGTTACATGTCCTTACTAAAATAAAATAAAAGTTTGTACATAAATGTTTATAGCTGCTTTATTTTTAATAATCAAAATTTGGCAACAGTTATCAGGTAAATAGCTAAATATACCATAGAGTTTCCATACAGTAAAATATTACTTCAAAATATAAAGAAATAAACTGTTGATTCATATAACAATATAGATGAACCTCAAAATAATTATGCCAAGTGAAAGAAGCCAGAAAAATAAATTCATATTTCTGATCCCATTAATATAAAATTCTATACAATGAAACCTAATCTATAATGACAGAAAGCAAATCGCTGTTTGCCTGGAACGGGGGTTAAGGTCTCTGAAAGAGGAGTTACATAGGGACCGATGGACATTTTGGGGGTAATGGCTGTGTCTATTATCTTGTTCAAGGTGATGGTTTCATGAGTACATATGTGTCAAAACTTAATCAAAGTGTGCATTGTTTTCTTTTTCAAATTTTTTAAAATTTATTTTTTAGCCTTTCTATGGCTACATAGTAGGTATATATATTTATGGCATACAGTGATGTTTTGATACAGTCACACAATGTAAAATGAGCAGTTCATTGAGAATGAGGTATTCATCCCCTCAAGAATTCATCCTTTAAATGTGGGCATTTTATTGTATGTCTATTCTACCTCAATAAAACTATTAAACACAAATTCCAAATGTGTCAAAAACCTACTAAATGTAAACCAAAGAAGGAAATATAAAACAAAAAAAAGAAGAAGAATTACATATTATAGAGGTACATTTAGAGTATTATGTGACTACATAAAGGTGGCATGCACCCATGCTTGTAAGGTCATGGAAACCTTTTTTTGCCAGACTGGGGATGTGTTTTCCAGGCTGAGAAAGCAAAAATATTCTCATATAGCAGAAGTTACAGTTGAATTAAAACAGCAAAGCTAGCCAAAATATAACAAACAAATGTCAGCAATCAAAATGTAAGTATTATTCTCCCCATCATGCTCCTCTGACCTTATGAACCCCGATTTCTAGAACACATAGTGGCCATTGAGGCAAAAATATAATCTTGGATGATTTTATGAAACACGGCTATGCTCAATAGAAAAGACTGTATATACATGGGGTGTTCAGACAAAAATACTGCTAGAAAAACCTATTTCACCCCACTATCACCTTTGCTTTCACACTATTTTTATATCAGACCTTTTTTGAAGGGGAGGGGCAGAAAATACCTGAACTCAGCTTGAGCTATCTGATGGAGGATTTCAGTACACCAAAAAGTACTCCAGAGATACGTTATAAAGAAATTTAGGAGAGAAACTCAGTATCAGACCTTTTGATTTTTCTAATTTTGCCTATCAATTAAAAAAACATCACAACCATAAATATTGATTTAGTTTAATAAATTATATAAATGCAAACTGTCTTAATATAGTGTTATAAGCAGATACAGATTTAAAGATGTTAATGTCAGTGGCATTTGAACTTTCAAGAACAACTCCATCTTGAATAGGGGCTGGGTAAAATGAGGCTGAGACCTACTAGGCTGCATTCTCAGAAGGTTAAGGTATTCTAAGTCACAGGATGAGTTAGGAGGTCAGCTCAAGATACTTGGTTATAAAGACCTTGCTGATAAAACAGTTTGCAGTAAAGAAGCCAGCTAAATCCCACCAAAACCAAAATGGCCAGGAGAGTGACCTGTGGTTGACGTCACTGCTACACTCCCATCAGTGCCATGAAGTTTTACAAATGCCAAGGCAACGTCAGGAAGTTTCCCTATGTGGTCTAAAAGAGGAAGGCATGAATAACCCATCAGTTGTTTAGCATATCATCAAGTAATAACCATAAAAATGAGCAACCAGCAGCCCTTGGGGCTGCTTTGTCTATGGAGTAGCCATTTTCTTATTCTTTTACTTTCCTAAAAAACTTAACTTTCACTTTACTCTATGGATTAGCCCTGAATTCTTTCTTGCATGAGAACCAAGAACCCTCTCTTGAGATCTGGATCTGGGTCCCTTTCCTGTAACATCAATAAATAATGACAAATAAAATCATATAGCAATAGACGTTCTAATTTTTTCTTCTGGTGCAAGTCCCCTGTGATAAACACGTCTAATTTGGGACAATCTTGTTATAGAGAGTAAGTTGTGTGGAAGTAAGATCATCTGAGCTAGTCAGAATCAACGTAAGTGTTTATTTTTAAAGTGCTGATTGGGGCCTCACCCTGTAGACTTAAAAAAAAAAAATTATCTCTTCCTTTAAAAGATAAACCATTTCCAATTAGCATTATTTCTATTAATAAATTAATAGGAATGACTGTGCAGAAAAAATCCTTGTTCAAAGTTTCAACTGCAACCGAAACTTGCTTCTTTACAAGGTAAGATGGCAAGAAAAAAAAAAGAGCTTCTTGGGACATATAAAATCTGGTGAGAACATAGTTTCTTAAAGAAAATTAACTGGCTCTCAAAACTGTCAAATGAGATGTGAAGAAGCAAGTAGGTCTTATCGAATGTGAAGTCCATGTAAGATACATGATGGCAGTTACGAAAGTCATAACAAGTTTCACTGTTACTGCCCACAAATCCTTGTACATATGCAAACACCCACTGCTAACTCTTTAGAAAAGCAAATATTTGTGAAGAAAGGCTTATGCTAACTAGAAACTAATTACTAATGTTTGTTTCCAGCCAATTTTTGCAAATTAAAATTCTAGCTCAGCCAAGAGAGTGTTTTTTAAAAATAAGCTGGATGATCAATATTTATAAGTGACTAATCATTAGAACTGACATTGCATACTTAAACTGTGACTCACCTAACTTTTTCTCCACTTTTATTTGTACAAAATGTATATTATTCATGAAACAGTCTAGCAAAATGGGCACAAATGTTCTTAACTCTACAAACCTCCATAATTCTGAGAAATCAACATGTATTTAAGTATTTTACATGGCCAAACCCATAAAATATTAGTTCTCCTAGTCTATATCATCATGTCATTTCTAACAATTATAATTAGAGTAATTACCACTTATTTTCACAAGTGTTCATGTATAATCACTAACTTTTTGTTTTCAGTACAGGTCCATGGCAGTATACAGGCACACCTCAGAGAAATTGTAGGTTTGGCTCCAGACCATTGCAATAAAGTACATATTACAATAAATCAAGTCACACAAATGTTTCAGTTCCCCAGTGCACATAAAATATTTATACTATAATATACTATAATATAGTATAATGTTTATACTATAGTCTATTAAGTTTACAATAGCATTATATCTGAAAACAATATACATACCTGAATTTTAAAATACTTTATTTCTAAAAACTACTAATGATCATCTGAGCCTTCATCGAATCATAATCTCTATACTAGTGGAGGGTCTTGACTAGATGTCGATGCCTGCTGACTGATCAGAGTGATGGTGCCAGAGGTTGGGTGGCTGTGGCGATTTTTAAAAATAAGACAATAAAGAAGTAAGTGGCATTGATTGAGTATTCATTTCACTAAAGATTTCTCCGTGGCATGTAATGCTGTTTGATAGCATTTTGCCCGTGGTAGAGCTTCTTTCAAAAATTGGATTCGATCCTCTCAAACTCTGCCACTACTTTGTCAACTACATTTATGGAATATACTAAATTACTTGTTATAAGTTCAACAATGTTTATAGCATCTTCACCGAGAAGAGATTACATCTCAAGAGACCATTTCTTAGCTCATCCATAAGAGGCAACTCAGGATTTTTTTTTCCTCCTCCCATGAATGGCAAGTATTCTTAATGGCATCTAAAATGATGAATCCAAAAGGCTTTCAATCTACTTTGCCCAGATGCACCAAGGGAATAACTGTCTGTGGAAGCTATAGCCTTACAAAATGTATTTCTTAAAAAATAAAACTTTAAAGTCAAAATTAGATCTAACTTATGGGCTGCAAAAATGTAAGTAGGCATTAAAATCATCATTCTCCTTGTACAGCTCCAGATTCCTGGGTGACCAGGTACATTGTCAATGAGCAATAATTATTTTTAAAAAGTAATTTTTTTAGGAGATCTCAACAATAGACTAAAATTGTAAACCATGCTGTAAAACAGATGTTCTATCATCCAGGTTTTATTATTCCATGTATAGAGCATAGGCATAGATTTACCATAATTCTTAAAACTCCCTGAATTTTCAGAATGGTAAATGAACATTGGCTTCAACTTACAGTCACCAGCTGTTTTAACCCCTAACAAGAGAGTCAGCCTGTTCTTTGAACCTTTGAAGCCAGTCATTGACTTCTCCTCTCTAGCTACAAAAATTCTAGACAGCATCTTCTTCCAATAAATGGTTGTTTCATCAACATTAAAAATCTTTTGTTCAGTGAAGCCACCTCATCAGCTATCTTGCTAGATCTTCTGGATAGCTCTCTACAGCTTCTCAATCAGTACATGCAGCTTCACTGTGCACTTTTACATTAGGAAGATGGCTTTTTCCCTTAGAAATCATGAACTAATCTCGAGTAACTTCAAACTTTTCTTTTGCATTCTTTATTTCTCTCAGCCTTCACAGAATTAAAGAGAGTTAGGGCCTTGCTTTGGGTTATGCTTTGGTGTAAGGGAATGTTGTAGTCCGTTTGATCTATCCATAGCACTAAAACTTTCTCTATATCAAAAGCAAGAATGTTTCACATTCTTATCATTTGTGTGTTCACTAGAGTGGTACTTTTCGTTTCCTTTAAGAACTTTTCCTTTGCATTCCCAACTTGGCTGACTGGCTCAAAAGGCCAAGCTTTTTGCCTATCTCAGCTTTCAAGATGCCTTTCTCACTAAGCTTAATCATTTCTAGCTTTTGATTTAAAGTGAGAGACGTGATTCTGTTTTATGTAAATACTGAGAGGCCATTGTAGAGTTATATGAATTAGCCTAATTTCAATATTGTTGTGTTTCAGGGACTAGAGAAGCCTGAGGAGGAGAGAGAGGATAGAACAGCCAGTCAGTGGAGCAGTCAGAACACATACAACATTTATTAAGTTATCCATCGTATAGGAGTGGTTTGTGGTGCAGTGCCCCAAAACAATTACAGTAGTAACACTGAACATCACTGACCATATCAAATTAATGGGTCAGTAAATTATTGATTCGTGATTGTGGAAACGAGGAAACGATTGAGTGATGAATTATTGTATAATCTCTTAATTAATAAATGAATTCATTAGTTGGCAAGTGAAAAAATCATGACCACAGAACACTATAACAGATGTAATAATAATAAAAAAGTTTAAAATATTGAAAGAATTATCAAAATGTGACAGAGACATGAAGTGAGCACATGCTGTTGGAAAAATGGCACCAATAGATGCTTCATACAGGATTGCCGCAAACCTTCAATTCCCGAAAAGAAAATGCAATACCTGTGAAGTTCATGAAAGCTAAGGGCAATCAAATAAGGAATTCCTGTAGCTGGAGATAAATTACATGCTTTCTTAAAAAAAATTGAGTATACAGAAGAAGTAAGAAAAGGTAAAAGAGGAAAGCATAAAGATAGTAAATGTATAACTATTCATTTAGTTTTGTAAGTGTCTTGGTTTGCATTTAAGGAAAAAAACAACATTTATTGATTGACATTTTTGTGCCTTTTACATTTTGTGCCTCAGTATACTTGGCGTATTGGTTTCAGGACTGCCTGTTTATACCCAAATCTAGGCATATTCAAGTCCTGCAGCTGGATCTGCAGAGCCATCATATGTGAAAAGTTGGCCCTCTGTATATACAAGTTTTAGAGCCTACAAAAATTGTATTTTAGAGTTTCTTTGAAAATAATTTGTGCGTCAGTGGACTCTCACAGGTCCGACCCATGTTGTTCAGGAGCTGACTGTACTCTCGAGCTGGTTTACATTTTCTGATTTAATTTTCAAAACAAAGCTTTGAGGAATAATAATAATGAAAGAAGATGGCAGGGAGAGGGCACTGAAGCTTGTCCAACTTTACGAATAGGGTCTCCATGCAAGTGTTCACAATTTTTATCACTTTATTTCAAAACCAGTGATACTTCCCTCTATTTTACCCACATATAATCTAATAAATTCTAGGTTTTAACTCATTTTCTTGTATTATATTTTCATCCTATAAGTGTTCATTTTAGCCCTAAAATTATAGAAATATTTCTTCTGGCAGAAAGAAATGAGAACCTCTTAGGTATTCTAAGGAAGAAGAAGAATGCTATATATTTAAAATAAAATAAAATAAAAAAAGTCTGAAGAATGTATTTCAGCCTTAAAAGAAATCCTCAGACCCAGTCTGGAGTAAAGTTCATTCAACATTAAGAAGCAGAAGCTATTTAAAGAGTTTAATGCAGAACAAGGTAGAAAACATGCCCATTGCCAAGTCCTTCACGGCTCACCATAAATGTGAACAGCAAAGTGCTATCCATTTTAAAAATCAATCAAGGTGATACAATGCTTAAAATGCAATTGATTTTGGCTAATTTGCAAGTAGAAAGGTTTAGAACTTGAATAATTTCTTTCCCACTCTAGCTGGTTCAACAGACTACTCAATGAGTTGTCTAATTATTAGTCGTGTTTCTTTTTAAAAATTTATTTATTTTAGACAATTCCTGAGTGATACAACTTTTGATTTTTTTCAACTGCCTTTGGGTAGATGAAAGAGACCACAAACCAAAATAATTTTTTTAAAAAGCCACCAGACAGGCTGAGCATGATAAAGAAAAATTTCAAATGCAAGAACTATAATTTTCAAACTGTGAGTTTGGAATTCTTAAAAAGCAAAAACGATTAAGAGACTCCATTTCAGCTACCTATTAGTGATTAGGTTGAAAGACAATGAGAAGAAATGGGAAGAAAATCACAGCAAATTCCATTAGGGGCAGATTAGAATGATGTTAAATTACCCTTTTTATCTGCCTTCTCTGGTTAGGAAGCCTAAAGAGCTTTCCAAGGAGTCAGCATGTCACTTTAGGGTTTTGTTGTTGTTGTTGTTTAGTTGATTGGCTTTATATATATATATGTATGTATATATACATACATACACACACACACACACACACACACACACACACACAAAGGTCTTGCTCTGTCACCCAGGCAGGAATATGGTGATGTGATCTTGGCTCACTGCAACCTCCACCCACTAAGCTCAAGTGATCTTCCCTCTTTAGCCTCCCAAGTAGCAGAGACCACAGGCATCATCATGCTTGACTTTTTATTTTTTTTATTTTTGATAGGCAGGTTCTCACCATGTTGCCCAGGCTGGTCTCAAACTCCTGAGCTCAAGCAATCTGCCCACCTTAGCCTCTCAAAGTGCTGGAATTACAAGAGTGAGTCACTGTGCCCAGTTTTTAGTGTTCTTCTAAATAGCATTCATAATCTTTTAAAATAAGTTTTATAAAACAACTTTGTATTTGAATGACATGATGGGGAAGGAGCCTGCCTTCCCTGATCTTTTTGCTTCCTTTCTTGTATTTTCCCCAAGTGACTCTTACAAGAGGAGAGACAGGGACATTCCAAAACCTGACAAAAATAATCAACTATGATAAATATTCCTGTGCACCCAGCCAAAGTATATTGCATACCTGCGTGCACCAAAGAGAGACATATACAAATACAGAGATAAAACCCTATGCAAACATGCACACTGGTAAACATAAACAATCACAGATAAGAATATTCATATCAGTTAGGAAAATGAGAACTCAGTAAAACTTTTTTAGCAAAGTAAGTAGTTCAAAATACCTTCTGTTTTCAGAAATGCCTAATTAATCAGGAATCTTTTTTCAAATTATATGTTATGCAAAGTAATTGCCCTACTTTCCTTTGATAAAATTACTGGTTTATCTGAATACAGTTACTTTAAAATATGCTTGTGGTAGGCGAGTGTGCATCTTACTTTTCTATTTAATGAGGTTTTACTGAATATTCACGCAATTATTAAAGGATTTTCATAGACTTGTATTCGTTCTCTTATAGTTAAAGTTCTAGCAGCATTTAAATATTTTTATAGAAATTTTAAAACCTGGTGAATTGTTCACAATTTTCATGCTGAAAGACCGTCTGTCAAACTGAAATAGCAACACAATGCAAGCCATTTTGTGACTCAGTTCTTGATTGCAGACAGCTGAGATTCAATAGCTAAAGGGGGACTTGAGGACACCATCCAGACGTCTGTAATAATTTCCCTCTTTTTTTTCCCCCAAACTTGAATGCTGCATCAGTGTGTCTGCTTATTTCTTGTCTCTATAATTAAACAGGACAGCAGCACTGATACACATCTTGATCATAAAAAATTTACCCACTCACTAGAAGTCTAATGAACATGCTAGCATAGTTATCTGGTTAGAAAACTTTCTTATTACAATTCTCAGAGCCCTGGTTCTGACACCTCCAAATGAACCACTAAAGCTACTGTGGCGCATCATTATAACCTCAAAGGTATCCTGGAGACTTGAAGTGCCTTCAGGATGAGGGGAGATGCAAAGAATATTAGACCCAGTGGAGTCTTCTTCAAAGCCTGAACTCAGAGGTTCACATTCCTTATGGACACATACACATGTAAATATATACACATATACATTCATACATGCATGCATATGTAATTTTTTGTGATGAGTAAGGTAATATACCTTAATATAGGCACAATTCTGCAGCACTAGGCTATGTTTTCTGAAAGGCAAGCAATATACTAAATAGCATTCTGCAACATAGCTGAATTTATAAACTACACTAAAGAGTTACAGGCTTTTCTTGAGTCTTAAAACAATGCAACATTCACGCAAATACATGTATACATACCAAAACACCACACACTAGCCAGCACATGATGAGACACAGCCAGCACTCCAGAGTTTTGTTCACATCAATCACCTTGATGCCTTTACGCATACTCGGTTTTCATTCTGATCAATACTGCCCAACACTGATTTGTGACTCTTAACTCAGGGCATCAAAGCTGGCATTTGATTAGATCCTCTTAGCATTCTAGCCAAGGGATCTCTTTTCTTTTTCCATCTGGCTTTCAATGCCCAGGGTAATCTCCTGCTTAGAGGTTACAAGCCCATTCCAAGTCCTTGACCCTGGAAAGGAATACACATAATACTGCTATTCCATGTTGTTTTCCAGTTTAACTACAAATAAAAATTTTGAGGCTTCTTTGAGAATCTTCCCAAACTCTCCTCCAACATGTCATCTTCCACTGGGTTCTATGTCCTTGCTCTGCCCAGTAAATGTTTCCAAACTTCCATTCAGTACATCCATAGAACCTGAATTCCCCGCCCACAAGCCAACTCCTTTTGTCTAACTATGTAGAACACACAGCAGTATGCAGTTATGGCCTTCTATCTGAAAGTATTGCACTGATTAACAGGTGCAAAACCTAGGTACAAAATGATTACAGAATAATTCTAAATCTTCAAGTAATCACCTCATGCCATTTTGTCATTTCCCAACTGCTCCAACATTGCCCGACACTGTGTATGGGAGATTCTCTACCAGCACCGTCAGCTTCAGTTAATCTAATACCTGATGATGAATTGGGAGTCTACCCCTAGTGGGTAGAGGTCGAACATATTTTAGTGCCCCACCAATTTATGATAATGACTGGATGAGTTTTTAGACCCTCTAAGCACTTGGCTGGTCCCTTTTATTCCCACAGTCAGGCATTAGATGTGGTCATCTATTGATCCAGATAGAAACAGTCACTAAATATCACTATTTCTAAGAAGTTCAACAAAGTTGACCTCTAATGTATGAATATCAAAATGTAATCCCATTAGAAAGGGTACACTTCTACCTTTACTGTCAGGTCAATGCCTCTAATTAAAGCACTTTCCAGTCTGACCTTATTTTACAGGCTGTTACTGATGTTCCCACACCTTTGATGACCAAGGCCATATGGACTATTCATTCTCTATTCAAGGATCATGGATACATAATAACGGAATATGCATATAAGCTCTCATGGAGTCTATGCTTATGAAGAACACAGACACTAGAATACATTTAAGAGAAACAATATGTAAGGTATTATGGTAATGAATGTTATGAAGAAACATTGGATAAGAAAAGAGAACACACACTGACACACTATTTAAAAATACTCCCTTGGGATGTGATATTTGAGACCAGGCTTCGGTGAAATGAGGCATTCGAATATCTGGAAAAATGTTCTAGGAAGAGATATGTGCAAGAACAAAGACTCAGAGATATACGGGAACAGAGCTATCCGAAGTTACTCTCAATCTTAGTTATTAGGGACTTTGTGACATTAGACAGAATCCAATTGGTTTGACCAAATTTTTCTAGAATTTTTTATTTTAAAAAATATAGACTTCTTTCTTCTTTCCTTCCTATGGCATGATCTCAGCTCAGTTCTTTATAACATCTTGTAAAAAAGAGTCTCCAGGGTATGCTAGAGTTCATAACTGGACGCCAAAACTCCCAGTCATTATCCAGTCCAGTCCAGTCCATCCTACTGTGACAAAAATTATTTTACAAAAACAAAGATGGTGGCAAGGTACTGTCCAGAACAAAATCTTAAATCCCACTTTTGAGTTCTGGCTTTAGAAGCACTTCATAATTTGGCATTTGCCTCTTTCTGCAAGCTAAACTACCGATGTACATTTTAAGTGTCAACATGCCTAAGCTGTGACTATCTCCCCTTTTTGAGAATCTCCTTGCCTGTATGACTCCAAGTTACAATTTGCCACAGAGAATTCTGTTCACCATTTGGAAGGCAAAGTAAAGATACAGTCATTCTTCTCCAATGATCATGGCAGTAGGATATGAAAATAAACAGACAAAGAAGTGCTGGCAGGCTCTACCTTATCCTTGATCTCCCTGTTCCACAGTTAGCTCTTTCTCCCAACTGCTGGCTCTGCTGATGGAATCTCAAACCCCTCATGATACGCAAAGGCCACCCACATCACCAGCTCTCCTCCATGGTACCACATTATCGGCTGGAGGGACCTGCTTTTCCAGATCTTTTTGCAAGTTATAATTTGCCACCCACATCAGTACCTCAGATGTCTCAGGAACAGACATTTTACTGATTCTACAACTCCCTTTTTCAGACCTTCCTTTCTGTGTCTCCTATGTTTCGGTAAGTTCTTTTTCCTATAATAAATCCCTTATTCCACAATATTCAGTTACTCAGTGATTCACCATCTTTAGTAAACACAGACTCATTCAGCCTCTCTCTCTCTCTCTCTCTCTTTCACACACACACACACACACACACACTTCCAAAACACTTTTATGTACACTTCTATTGATCCGCATATTCTTCCCCTGTGAGTGAGGAAAGGTTAACACTTTATTAACTTTTGATTTCTTTTTTTTTTCCTTCTAAATGTGATTGTGGAAATTGGTAGTCGTGTAGGGAATGCAATTCCAGCACCACTTGCCTGGTGAGCAAATACAGTCTGTTTTACTCCCACATGTACACTTCTCTAACACAGATTACCTTATACATAATCAAGACTAGAAAATAACGGAAGTTCACACACAGGTTTTTCTAGGAAAAAGGAGCCCAAATAGCCAGAGTGCAATTGTATGTTTCATCAGGAGAGGAAAAAGCCCTCAGTTCAGCTGCTATCCTGATAGAAGCCCTTTCAGCTGAACTTTCCAAAAGTAAAAGTGAGTACCTGTGTGCAAGGCTCTCCCCAGAGATGTTTGCTGCCAGTTTTGCACAGCCTCCAGCTTGTGGCAGGTTTCTCTTGCTCCTGCGACCCCTAAATGGCAGCTCCACTGGCTCAGAGCACAACTTTCTTGGCACCATCCCAGGACCCACAAGCCAGGATTTACAACCTATTTTTCTGGCAATTTAAAAAAATTATCCTCTGTGGCCATCACCAATCACACTGACCTGCCTGCCTTTGTTATTTGTGTTATTTTCCCATATACCAATTAATATTTTAGTTAAAATTCTAGTAATACAGTTACTTAGGTTTTGAATCTCTGCCCATTTCTATTTCCAATAAGCCATGTTATTTTTATTGTGCAATTCTGAAGAAAGATTATCCAAGAACATACACGTTGTTATGCCAGAAATATCTAAGTATGCTGTATCCCTTTATATGAGTCTATATGACAGTAATACTGATATATTTGTTAATACAATTAATAAAATCATGTGTTGTTATGAGTATTATGTGTTGTACATCTGTGTATGTATATATATGTTTATCTTATGTATTGATTTAAATACCTCTTTTGTGTGTGAATCTTTGCCTCAAGTTATGGGAAAAAAAATACTGAATAAAGTTGACAAAGTGAAAGTGAAAATTGACACTTGTCAAAGTAAAATTGACAAAGGAAAGTTCTAAAGTATAGTTAATTAAAGCTAAATTGTAAAGTAAAGCAAAGTAAAATTGACAAAGTGAAGGTTCTATTAAAGCGTAGTCTGTTATAGCATGCTTTAATAGAACTCACAGTCTGTAAGAGAGACATACCATTGAAATTAAATACAATCCTATTTATATAATAGTGGAAGTTGGAGATTTTCTGGAAAGCTGCTCTTGAGGGGACCTAATCTGTTCTAGTGTTCAGGAAGATTCTCCTGATAAAAACAGTATTTATAAGATCTGAAAGGTGAAGAGCTTCAGAAGAATGAAGTAGTGGTGAAAAATGAACAACACGTATGAAGGTGATGAATTAAGAGACAATGTAAAAAATTCAAAAAACTAGAAGAAACCAGAATTTGAAAATTTGAGTTGAAGGGAAATATTCCCAGGGATGTGATAAGAAGATACAGGCAGGGCAAAGGTCCCAGACAATCTTGCTAGTGACGGTAAGGAGTTGGGACTTTATCCTGATGGCAATAAAGAACTACTGAGAGGTCTTAGGATGAGGTTATCTAAATCAGAATGTGCTTCTAAAAAATTACTGTCTTTATAGATGAATTGCAGATACAAAATACTATACTATGTAAGACATCTAGAAGCTATTACAGAAATTAAAAAACCAGTCTGATCAAGGACAGAAGAAATGGGGTTAGAAGAAGCTGGCCTTGTAGATGGAAGATTCAATAGGTCTTGGCAATTCATTGATTGTCATTAGTGGATAGGGAGTTAAGGCCTTCGGTAGAATCATCAATTACCGTTAGGTATGTTTGTCTGAGTAACTGGAAGAATGAAACAATTTAATGAAATGGGAATTCATGGAAAAGGAATAAATGTAAGGTGAAAAGGAATAAATATAAGGTAAAAAGGAAAAAAATGAATTCAAGTTATAGACGTGCTCCATAAGCCTAAAAGGAAAACTTGCCTTGCAAGTATACATCTGGGTATTGCGAGTATATTGACGGTATCTGCATTTCAAGAGTAGAAGCAATTGCCCAATGAGAGTGTATAGAAATGAGAAAAGAATTCCTAAATTGAAATAACCCACAATTAGGAAGCAGCTCTAGGGAGATGAGTTTGGAAAGGTGAAAATGTAGAGAAATGAGACGAGCGTGGCACCACGAAAGCTAAATGAATTATGCATTCTAAAGGTGAAAATTAATCATTGTGGTTAAGATAGTCACCCATTTTCAGAATCCATTATGTGTCGTTTCATTGTCTACATAGTGAATTGTAATTTCAATGAGATTGGCTTCAGTAGAGGGATGAGGTCACAATACAAAGGCTAAAGATTGACACAGAAGCCAAAAATTGCAAAAAGAATAGGACGTGACTTGAAAATTTAGCTGTGAAAAGGAGACAATAGATAGGGCAATAGAGGAACGGTGAGGAAGGTGAAGAAGACTTTTCGGACACAGTGCTATGTCTGTGTTTACATGGACATAAGCTCGCTTGCCTCTGCTTCCTTATGGTTTTGTTGTTGTTGTTTTGGGTTTTTTTTTTAGACAGAGTCGTGCTCTGTTACCCAGGCTGGTGCGCAGTGGTACAATCTCTACTTACTGCAACCCCTTCACCGCCCAGGTCATGCCTCAGGCTCCCAAGTAGCTGGGATTGCGGATGCCCACCAGCACACCCAGCTAATTTTTTGTACTTTTAGTGGAGATGGGGTTTCACCATGTTGGCTAGGCTGGTCTCCAATTACTGACCTCAGGTGATCTGCCTGCCTCGGCCTCCCGAAGTGCTGGGATTTCAGGCGTGAGCCAGACATTATTTTCTTGGAGTAGCAATGTGAAATTACCAGGATGTAATGCTCCTCTCCCATTTTATTTATTTTTTTTTTTGCTTTCAACTTTGATCTCAGATCTCAACAGCCTCTGAAACCATTGTTACTGCTCTAGTGGATTTTTGTAATGCCTGTGCTGCTTCCATGGTTATTTCCTAGGTTGCCACATGTATCACAGCTCTGGCCACCTCTATACATCCCAAACTTCTTGCTACTCATTGATAGCTCTCTTCTGCCTTCCTTGCTATCACCACCACTGTCATAAAAAACTTTTACAGTCTTTTAGTACCCTTCTCTCACACACACACAGATAGAGATAGGCTCTTGAGTTTGTTATAGAAATTCTATTTTGGAACTTGTACTGTTTGATTAATTATCCAGTTTTACATTTAAAATTACTGGTGCTACAAAACGTGAACCTGAAATCCAGAACGTGATTTCAACATCTCAATGTTCTTCTACCTTGTGGTAACTTTTCTTGCCTGTGAAGAAATGTACCTGACCAAACCAAACTCATGCTAACTTACAGAACCCTTCTTACTCATCTTCACCTATCAGTTTCTAAATCCTCTTAACCTTTCCTCCAGTAATGCCGAATGGGTCTGGTGACACTTAATTGTGCCCAAGGAAGGCACAGAAATTAGGTATCATTATTCCTAACTAATCATCACACAGTAATTTATCCTCTTGCAGATGAAAAACATATTGTTGACATCCTCCCCTAAGTTAACTGCCCCCTCAAGTGAACCTTGGAAATCTGCTTTAAAGGAAACCAAGAATAAACATCACTTGAAAAAGAGCAGTGTGAAATGTGCAGCATATTTCTCAACATCTCATCATAGCAAAGAGTAATCATCAAAGGGAAACCAGTCAAGGTTAAAAGCAGCTCTGAAAAGTGATTCATTTGGTAAACAAGAATAGGTGTAATTATCACAAAAGCAAACTTTGCTAAGGGGATAACTGTCAAAGCTCCTTCAGTAAAAGGTCTCTTTACTATTTTAATCCAACAGGCTGAGAGCTCCCTAGTGAACACAATTCTCAATAAAATCACAAATGTAGCTCCAGCATTCTTTTAAACTTTCATGTCAGCCATGGCCACCAAAACAAGCTTAACATTTACAGTTCAAATGACACTGGTAGATTGGCTAATAATACAGATTATGAAAAATCCTTTAGCACTATGTTTTTATGTATTGGGCAATACCATATCAGCAGTCACATTTTGAAAATTTGTATTTATTTGCTTATTAAAAGTCAAACGAGCCTGACCCTTGAAAGAAATCAAAGTCAAATTTTAGTTTGGGATATAATTATGTATCCAGAAATTTTTAAAACATGAGTACCATTCAGGATACTCCAGGTGACTCTTGGCTCCATTCTGTAAAGGAACACTTAGAAAATTTTTGCATCGCTGTTGTAGTATATCTCATGTGTTTCAAGCAAAACCCTCATTTGGAAAAGATGGTAATTGAATTCAAGAAATGGAAGTAACTTGTTCTAGGTCACACAAAGTAATAACGAGCCTGACTCAAATCCTGGACTTTTGACACTCAGGCCACTGCTCTTTCTATTTTTCTAGGATATCTCTTCTAGAATATTCTAGGATATACTTGCAATGCTGTCTATTGGAACTTGCTGCGATGAAGGTCATATGCTAGCTCAACACTATTCAGTATGCTATCCACAGGCCACATGTGGTCCCTGGGCAGTTGAAATATGGTTAATGTGCTTTAATTAAAATAGAAAATTTAACTGTTTTTAATCTTAATTAATTTAAATTTGAATTGTCATACCTAAATCTAGATAGTATCTACCATATGAGACAGTGTAGTAAGAGTATGCAGCAGTCAGCCCACTAAGTGTCCTGGATATATGTCTCCCCCTGTTCCCACTTAAACTGACACAGGAATGGAGACTATGAGAGATTTGACTATTGTCTCTTTGAAACAGTGGCAATGACTGGTGTTTCCTTTTATTTCCTATAGAATCCAGCACCTGGCTTTATATGGAATAGGCACAAAACAAAAATCTGTTGATGCTGTGTACATATTTGCTTTGACAAATGCCGTTGGTATAAAAGAACACAGCTTAGAAATTGCTTCCTGGCTGGGCACAGTGGCTCATGCTTGCAATCCCAGCACTTTGGGAGGCCAAGGCGGGTGGATCACCTGAGGTCAGGAGTTGGAGATCAGCATGGCCAACATGGTGAAGCTCTGTCTCTACTAAAAATACAAAAATTAGCCGGGGTTGGTTGCAGGCACCTGTAATCCCATGTACTTGGGAGGCTGAGGCAGGAGAATCACTTGAATCCGGGAGGCAGAGGTTGCAGTGAGCCGAGATGGCACCACTGCACTACAGTCTGGTCTGCAGAGAGAGACTCCTTCTCAAAAAAAGAAAAAAAAAAAAGTAAAGAAAAAGAAACTGCTACCCTAAAATTGCCTTACTTGTTCCTTCCTGCAGTGAGAGAACCCCATTTCTTACTGAAAGTTGACTAAACCTTCTTCCAGCAGAGGACACCTATACATAATTGGGTGATCTGGACACAATTCCCATATAATACAACTATCAGTGGTGTTCAATTGGGAGAGGAGAAGGGCACCATACAATCATTCCTGAACAGCTCACCACCTCCACTGCCCACATGATGAAAACATGTCCCATCTTTATAAGAAGCCATTTACCTCTGTCAAGAGAAAAAGCTAGGCAAGGTCAGTTCACGTTTTTGAAATGGAAAAAAGTAATGGACAACATTATTGATTTTACTTTTCAGATGGCTATTTGAATGGTAAGTGTAAGCTATTCATGATTAAAAACAGAGAGGAAAGTTAAAACCAGACTACAACCATAGAATGGCCTTTAATTATCACTTATTTTATTGCAATTTTTTTTTCAGATTTATTATGTAACTCTCCCATGAAGGCCCCTCAAATACAAATTGAATTAGCTGTTACTTCAGTGTAATAGTGTTTTCCAGTTTATTTTATTTTTGTTTGTTAGTTTGTTTCCAGAAAAAGCAGAGCCATTGATACCATATGTTATCAAATAAATACCCTTTTCCAGGGCATGTCTTTTTATTTTCTTTTTGAAAATAAATTCTTAAAGACTTAATGAAATGGATGGCTTAGAACAACTACCATCAGTCAAAAACTCTTGTTAAATATATCTCAAGGGAGCTACTTTACAAATCCTTGCAATGCATGTCAAATTCCATCGACTTCTTAAGAGGCCAAAAGGTCCTTTGACAGGGGCTCAGAATTGTTTCATCTCCTTAAGCTGTCCTCTTTGAAGCAAACAGTTTTGATGCTCTGAAAACCAGCATTTGTATCTATTGCTCCAGTCCCCAAGGATCATAATTTCTTTGAACTGAAGAATCAATGATGTTACCTACGTAGTTTATTTAAAGAGAACTTTGTTGTTTCTGTGTAACCTTATCACAGATAACCTATCTGTGTAACCTATCTCAGAAATTCTTCTCTTAACTCAAATGATCATTTTACTTCATATATTTAGCATCCTATCTGTTGTTATTCCAGATTCATGGGAAGTGGCTAATCGTTCATTGGAATTTGTCCTTAACAACTGAACCTTATGGTATATGCCATGATTAATGGCCTTTTAGGAAGGTTATTAACACCAAGATAATGTCTGCCCATACACAAGGGGTAAGGAAACTGGATGGCCACTGTAAATATTCATAATAGGCCTGATCTGGTGGTACTAAGCAATCATTCAATTAATAAATCATGAATGAAAAATATAGCCATGTAAATATTGTCTTCTGTATTTAAAAGCTACACTTTTGCTCGTTGCAATAGCAATGAGTTTCACAATGTTGCATTTGGAGATGATCTTAAATCACAGTGGCAATTACTGAGACTTTTAGAGTCTGTAGTCGGCAGTACCATAATTTTCACTTAATAGGCTTAAGTATTGGCCTGTCATCCATCCTTCAGAGCCTTCAACTGAATGATATAAGCTCAAGATACTATCCTTTAGATCTCAGGAGCAGCCAAGAAGAGAATACATACACATGTGTGCGTGCACGCACACACACACACACGATTTGGGGGATTCTAAGCTTATATTTAGCACAATTTCTAAAAAAGGGCTAACCCCACTGAGCTTTCCAAATCCCCAAGGCCCAATTACATTTCTTTGCTTCGGCATCACTTTTCAGATGTTTTCACAACTGCTGGTAAACACAGATAACATTGGGGTCACTGGTGAAGGGAATTTTTTAAAACAGGTAATATTAAGTTACTTGTAATGTATTAGTGATCACAATCATCGTTTTCTAAAAAGATTAGTATTGTTCACAAAATCATGTAATCTTAGAGTTGAAAGGTCTTCAGGTGTAAAACAGTCTAAAGCATTTGCTGCAATTTAACCTTTCTTCCATATTTAAGTTCTTCAACTACTTTAAAACAGCCATCATACCTGCCCCTAGAATTTACTCTCTTCCAAGGTAAATATCCTTAGTTTCTTTCTACTGTTTTCAATATACGGTTCCCCTACCCCCAACCTCCATCCAACCTCGGTCACATTTCTAATCTAATAAGGCCTTCAGACGTATTAGCTTTTAAAAACAGGCACAAGACACTTGATTCATATTAAGCTTACAGTCAAATTAAAATCTTGAGTCTCTTTGCATGTTTTTCATGCAAGAAGCTATAGCTTCTCTGATCTCATTTTGATTAGATTTTCTGAACTAAGAGCAATTTTCACAGTTCTCATTACAAAATATAGTCTGTTGTTTCAATTTTCTGTTCCCCTCTTGTATCTTAATTTGAGTCAATAATCTCAGAAGAATATTCAAAGTATGTGTATCTAAAGCAACAAAACATGTTCATGTAAGATGACATTATGAGAGAAAAAGGAAAAAGAATGAACAAATTCTTTTACTTACTCTTCGCTGTAGGTTAGCAGAGATGTATGGATGCCAGTAAATACAATTATGTGGTCAGAAGCTCTTTTACATAAAGATATATTCAAGTTGAAGTTGTCACTGACTGTAAAAAAATTGAAGAACAATGTTAATACATTTAAAGTCTTAGCATAACTAAAGTTTTATTTTTAGGAAAGTGTAAAACTAATTAGTTTGAGTAAGAGTATTGATAAAATCCTGGAAAATTAATTTAGTTCACAATGATCTCCAATCAGTAGTTTTGAGACCTATGATTTTTCTACTGTATTAAAAATCACTAGTATTCAATATAATTTATTATAATTTTTCAGAGAATTTTTCAGAAGTTATCAAATTTTTAAAAAGCTGTTAATAGTTTACATGTATGTATATACCCCAAAGATTGTGTCTAATCAAAATTACATAAAGTCACTCATGTTCATTAAAGTAATCAATATTTTAAGAAATCAAAGCATACAAACACAGTATTTGTCTATTTAATATTATGAAAAACATATAATTATTTTAACTGGTATACATTTTTAACAAAACTGAAGAAAATGTTCCAATGAAAAAGAACATTAAAATAATGCTTATGGTTGAATTTGTTTTGTAAATATCTCAAAATCAGAAGAGTTTGAACTTAATTTTTTAATACCATTTTACCAATTAATATCTAAAGATATCCATTAAGCTTGAAATCCAAGGTTACTTTATTCCTTGAATGTACATTTCACTCTACTATTTGTTACTAGAAACTTTAATCATAGTTCATTGGTTTACTTATCCCTAACTCAAAGTTGTACTAGATGCTGATGTGTCACTAAAATTTCAATGGATAACTGTATTTAATTCCCCTATGGAAATGCGATCCATAAGGAATAGATTCAAAGTTTGCAAATTAACATATGTTTTTGGGGAGTGTGTGATGTTTTGTCAAACAGCAATACTTCCTTTGAAAACTCAATGATAGATGCTCTTCCTTCTCGCTTCAAATCTGCTCTATTCAAGTTTATATAATTTATGCAAAGCTATTTGCAATATCCAGCTGCCTTGTGGTTCTATATATTTAAGCAATATAAGGAAATTTTCAGCAGCATTTTTACTTTTAGAAGTGCTACAAAGCACATAAAGACCTCATTTTTCTAAGTTTTATAAATCACTAAACAGTCCTCCTATTTGGGTTGCATTTGGATGCAAGTAATATTCTTGATGCATCAGCTATTTTCAGATACAACATTCTGTATTGATTACATTGAAAAATAATCAGGCTTAAGCAAAATAATTCCTTCTACTCATTTTAAGTGATGTGGTAAAGCATTTTACATGAGCTGGAAGCTGATTCAGAAGCAAAAAACAGTTAGCAAACCATCTAGTCAGTTTTACATATACAGATAGTATAGAAAAAGACAGTCATACAAAGCCATACAGGTGAAAACAACCCTAATTTGTTCTCTCTTTTCTGGAGCTTACCAGCTTATACTATATTCCTAACAAATTCTATAAAATTACAATTATGTATGTTTTCCAGCTTCTCTCCTATCCATGGGATTGTAATAATTATTGCAATTTTTAAGCCTAGAATTGCAAAGACTGCTTTGGGAATCATACAGTCATACAGCATCAATCAATAATTAGTAAGTACAAACTATTTTTAAATCAATATTTAGAAATTTATGAATAATACAGTTAGCCAAAAGGACAATGTTACACAAGCTACAAACAGAATTTTAGCTACAGGTATTGTATCCATTCTACTTGTATAGAATTTTTTAAGGATTAGTGTAATCTTTAAGTACGGTCAGCATATAACATTGAGATTCAACCTGAAACCCCTCAAAGATTGAACCTACTTGGCATCTTTCTAGACACAGATGTATGTCTGAACCTTAACACCTAGAACCCAGTGTCACAAGGCTATCTACCTAGTTCTCATCACCAAAATGTCTAATTCTCCTCATTTGGTTTGCTGGCAGAAAGTAAGTCTATCCCTAGATTAAGTAATAAATTTACTTAGATCATTCTTATTTCAGATTTCAAAACAGTGATTATTCTATCTTGAAAAATATAGATGCATGTGTGTGGAATTTAGAAACTATTTTGTTTTTGGCTCTTAGGACTCCTAATAATTTTACTTTCTGTATATTCCATATTCCCCACCTGAGCCATGGATTAAAATATAAATGAACAATAAAAGTTATTGCTAAACCGAATAATAACCTAAGTATCAGCAATAAAGACATTAAATCTAAATAGCAAAGTTCTGTCTTTCCCCTGCCTACATTCCTATACCAGCTGATAAATTTTGTGAAATGTTAAATTGCATCATAAAAGATTTTCTATGTGTTCATATGCATAGAAATGCAGAAAAACAGAGAGAACTAATGTAATGTGTTATAAAAAATAAAATTATCTGTCATGCAATTCAGCATTATGGTTGCACAGCAACCATGAAGCTGTCTTTAAATTACCTAGGTAACATCATTGATTCTTTAGGTCCTTAGGGACCAAGAGCATTATATGTAAGTATTAGTGTTCAAAGCCTCCGAAGTGTTTGCTTCAGCAATGACAGCTTCTACAAATGAAACAATTCTGAGTCCCTGTCTGAAGACCCTTGGCCTTTTAGGAAGTGGAAGGATATTTGATATGCATGGCAGGGTTTTGTAAAGTGGTTTTCTCAAGTGATATACAAACGAACCTTTTGCTAGATTTCTCCTGAGAGGGTATGGATTTGGCAGCTGGGATTCAAGATCAGAGCCCCAACTTAAAAAGATAACTTGGTCATAAAGGGCATGAGACAGAGTGAAATAAAACTCTTTCAGCTGTGCACAGTGTTGGAAATAGAAACATTAAAACCAGTAACAATTGCCAAAGGACAGGGTGCTAAGAGAGTTATCCAAAAGACAGGACATTAGTCCTTCATTATTTCTTAAAAATTATGCAAAACTTAGATTTAGAACATATTCATTCATTCATTTGTTCATTTATTTATTTATTTGACAGTCTCACTCTGTTGCCCAGGCTGGCGTGCAGTAGCGTGATCTTGGCTCACTACAACCTCTGCCTCCTGGGTTCAGGTGATTCTGCTGCCCCACCCTCCTGAGTAGCTGGGATTACAGGTGACTGCCAATATATCCAGCTAATTTTTGCACCTCCTTTTAAATTGAACATGTTGTATTCCGGAGTGTTTGGGATACTAGTGTTTGTATTCAGTTGGATTGGGTCATAGTTTCATCTTATTCTATCGATATTTGATGTTTGTGAAATACAATTTCATGAAATATAAAATTTCCTTTTTATAGGTAGTAGGTCTTAAAGAACCCATTGATGGAGTGGAGATGGTTTTCACCAAGATCTTGATCTACCAATATTAGGGCAAGACTTGGGAACAGACTAGAACCAGAATATCAAGACATGTATTTTAAATCAACATCAAGTATAGATTAAAAACAAACAAAAAAAGTTGTTCCAAACTCAGTGTTGTATCTCCTCAAAATTCATATTTTGAAATCCTAACCTCCAATGTGATGGTGTTAGAAAGTGGGGTTTTGGAAAGGTAATTAAGTCATGAGTGGGGAATCTTCCTGAGTAGGGTTAGTACACTTATGAGAAAATGCCCGAGAGTTAACCCACTCTTTTCCCACACTGTGAGGATATAGAAGTCAGCAGTTTACAACTTAGAAGACATTCTTCAGCAGATTCCTACCACACTGCCATGCTGATATAAGACTCCTAGCCCTCAGAACTGTGAGAAATAAATTTATGTTCACTATAAGCCACTCAATCCATGGTAGTTTGTTCTAGAAACCCAAATTGACTAAGGCAAATACCTTGTCCGCTTCTTCCACTCAGCGAGGTACTCTGAGCACACTGAATGCCTCAGCCATCTCTGACTCTCCTATCCCTCAATCTAGCATATTAAATGAGATAATCTTTTTAATTTCGTTTTTTAAATGCCCTTCAAATTCATTGTGCCTCTCTTCCAAAACTTAGTAATGCCCTCCAAAAAATCACCAAATTTTAGTAAGCTACACTGTCTCTCCCATTCCTAATTTATCTTAAATAATTTTAGCATATAGTTCACTTTCTAAAATGCATATTTTACCTGTCCCTTAACTGAAAATCATTCTCCAATTCTTACAGGATAACATCTAAATGACCATTGGACTTTTAGTTTTATCTGTTATTCTTACCCACGAATAATCTCTAATTATGAGTGAACTTGTCATATTTTAATAACAGAAAGGAGGGCACCAGCTGAGCAAATGAAGATAAATGAAATAAGAAATAGCATCAAATAGGTAAAAGAGGAGAATGTGTATGTCACTGAAGGTCGTAGAAAGAAGGTACGGCTTTAATGTGAGTGTAAGGAGAAGCCATTTTAGGCTTTTGACTAAGGAGTGATTTGATGAGATCACCTTAGCTGCTTGCTGTGTGGCAAGTAGAAATCAGGTGGGGAGGAGAAGAAGGCAAGAGGGATAGAGGAACAAGAGTGGGAAAGGGGGAACTTAGTAGGAATTATAAATCTACAAGGGAGTTGGTGATGGTGTTAGTGGTAGATTGGTCAAAGCAGCAGTAAATGAGACAATTAAAATGGTCAGATTTTGGAGATAGTATGGAGTTAGAAATGCAGAAATGCAGAATATGCTAATGGATTAGATGTGGTGTTTGGGAGAGAAAGATGTATTAAGGAAGTCTCTGAGTTGTTTGGCCTGATTAATTAGAAGTATTTAGTTGCCATTTCCTGATTGATATAGTGCAGAGAATCAAGAACAAGTTTGGGAGGAAGATCAGATATTGGACATACTATATCTGACATTCCTATTAGATATTATGCCTATTAGCTATTTAAGTGGAGCTATTGATACACACTTTACGTCATTTCAAAGGGTAGGAAAAAACTAGAATTATAAATATGAAACTGTATTTAATGCCATGAAATTGAATGATACCACCAAGGAAGTGAATATAGATGACAAGAAGTCCAAAAATCTTATCTCTGGGGCAATTCAATTCTCACAGGTTATAATGATAAGAAAAAAAATAAGCAAAGGAAACTAAGAAAGAGCAGCACGTGAGGTAGAGATAACACCTTTCATAAAGGGGTTTCAAGGAAGAGTGGCCAACTGTGTTTAAAGTAGGATGAAAATTGGACATGTATTTAGACATGAAAGTCATTGCCAATCTTGCAGCAATTATTTTGGTGAAGTGGAGTGACAAAAGAGAAATTGGAAGGATTTAAGAGAATATAGGAACAGAGAACTTACAGAAAGATAATGTTTAAAAAAATAAAAGAACTTTAGTCCAATTTTGCTGCAAAGAACAGATAAATATGGAGCAATAAATAGGGAAAAAATTTTAGATCATAGGAATTGTAGTATATCTGTATATTAGTGGGAAATATCCAGCAAAAAGAATAAAAATCATAACATAGGAGGATTTTTGAAGTAATGAACTTAGATACGAGAGAGGAAAAAAAATCTAGTGTTCAGATGAAAGGATAGAAATTAACAGCATAAAGACTTCATCATGATAGTGGTAAACCAGAATGTGTGTGAATTAATGTGTATTCAATAGGCAGATGAATGTAAAGGTTTACTACAATACGCTTGTGATTGTTTCTATTTCCTCAGTGTACTAGGAAGTAAGATCATATGCTTAAAGTAAGAGAAGAAAGTAGGTGTTGAGGTTTGTATAAAGAGGAAAGGGCTTAAAATAGTCACATGAGAGTATAAATATTTGTTCAACAGTACTAGGGACCCACCTCAAGTCTGAGGCCAGGTAGATCGCTGAGGGTTTCCATACAGATCTGTTCAGCCTCAAGGGTTTCAGAAGGAAGAAGGTTGATAAATAAACATAATTTTATTATGGCTGATATCACAACAAAGTGAGAATTTTGGCTGATATTACAACAAAGTGAGATAGAGGCAAGGGAGTGATTATGACAAGGGATAATGATATTTAAACTACATAAGAAAAGATATTAGGAAAAGACTATTGCAGATAAATAGTAGACAAAAAAGGAAAAGTAAGAGGTTGCAAACATTTGAAAACTAGAATTAAAGAGGAGTTGGAAGTTTTCATAATGACAGGTTCTACCATATGGACATGGTAATGAGCACATGAGGAAAATAAATCACTCAAAAAGAATTCAAATGAAGATCCACATAACTGAAATAGTATCTATGTGTATATTGGAATCACAAGGACTTTATGATAAAATATTGGAAAGAATGGCATGTAACTCAAAGGAAGTAAAAGAGAATGGGGAGGAGAAGGAGAAAAGGAAAAAAGGGAAAAGAAAGGGGAAAAGGAAGAAAGGAAGGAGAAAGAGGCAGAAAGAAAGGCAGGAAGAAAGAAACAGAAAGGAAATAAAGGGAAATAGAAAGGAAAGAAAGAAAGAGAAAAGAAGGAAAGAAAAAGAAATAAAGAAAGAAGGAAGGAAGGAAAGAAAGAAAGAAATGGAGGGAAGGGAAGGAAGGAAGGAAAGAAGGAAGAAGAAAGGAAAATGAAAAAAGAAAGGGAAGGAAAGGAAAGAAAAAAGGAAAAGAAGAGGGAGGGAGGATAAAAGAAAAGAAGCGAGGGATGGGAAGAGTGTTGGAATGTTTGGGGATTAAAGTTGATGCAGAATGTAGGAGAAGAGTGATAGAAGGATTTTGATGTCATGAGATTAAATGCTAGATATTTTGTAAAAGAAAAAATAAGAGCAAATGTCCCAAGAGAAAAATTGTGTGGGATATATATAATTCTAAATTTTGCAGTAGTCACATGAATAAAGAAAAAAGAAACAAGTGAAGTTAAGTTTAAAATATATATTTATCCAATTTATCCAATTCAACATGCAGTCAATATGAAAACATATTAATGAAACATTACATTTGGTTTTTGTGCTATCTTTGAAATCCAGTGTGTATTTTTCCCATATAGCACACCTTAATTCACATTAGCCACATTTCAAGTGCTTAATGGACACATGTAGCTAGTGGCCACCACATGTGAAATTAAAGATTTAGGGCCATCAATTACATAAGGGTTGGGGTGGAGAATTCAGTTTCCAGGAAACTACCAATTCAGAGTTTCTGAAGAAATAATGTAGTCAGGAAGAAAAGTCAAACTTCTTTTAGATAAAAAAGATGAAGGAAACATTCAGAAAAGTGGAGGAGAAAACAGGGCTTTTTGCTAATGAATGTCTGTGAGTGCCAGAGGATACAGAGGAGGATTTTCAGGTCTTAAGAAAGGTGGCAGATAGGTAAGAAGAGAGATTGAGCAGAGCTCTATGAAGATAGGACTCTGTGTGATAAGGTTGCCTTAAGAGTTTTGCGCGTGCATGGGTGGCTGATAAAACCAAGAGTAAAATGAAATTTTGCCCTGGTTACCATGCAGAGAGTGATGGTAAAGTCAGAGTCCTGGGGTAGGGGTAGGGAAAGAAGGGAAAGTATTGCCAGTTAAGTTCAGAATTTCAGGGTCCCTCCTCGCCCGAGATGCTCAATGCTGAGTAGAAAGCTAGAAAATAATAAGACGTATACAAACTTATCTGGGACTCCTAGCTAAGTCCTGAAGCAGAAAAGCTTCCTATGTTTTCTTCTGATATTTGAAGTAGAAGGTAGAAGTAAAGGGCAGGATTCTGCCCATTTTAAGTTTCCTACAATGTATTACTTGCAGGGTAGTATGTCTTACCTTGGAGAAACATGACCCAAGGTAGGACTTATAGAACTGCCAGACTGACGTTTTCCCAAGTTGTCTGCCAACACTATTTATATAAATAACACACGTTATTTCAAGCCCACCAGATCGTCTGAGAAACAAAAATAATAATAGGTACTAGCGCTGACAGGGGTTGTTGACTCTAAGGAGAAGCTCTTAATCACTATAACTGAATGAATACCTTGATAATACCTTATCTTTGTATGGGTACAGGAATAGATATAAACAGGCTTAAACCTGGAATTGCTAACAGAACGGTATATCTGGGAAACTGATCCTAAAGATAGAGTTTCACTCAAAAATGAACACACTACAGCTACTACCAGTGACTCTCACCTGTTGAGCCAGCAAATTAAAAAGCCAGAGCTGTTACAAAAAAAAAATGTGGAGGAGTATTAGAAAAATGTAATGGTTTAGATAGCAAATGGGACTTCTGAAAAGACTCTCTAGAATCCTCACCTGAATCAGGTGATCTCCCTTGCAGCAGGGCACAGTCACAGGATGAAGGTCAGAAGCCTCCAGAAGGAATTGCTGCTGTAGATTATGTTCTGTGTCACTGACTGTGTGGTAGTCTAACTCACTCACTTATACGAAGGAGTTTGGGCTTTTTTTCTATATTTGCTGGAATTTTGTGACAACCCTCCTAAGCTGCTCTATAATTTTAAAAAAATGATATCTGTAAACATTCTCACTTCATCTATTATTAGTTAAGGCTTCTTGGGTTGTACATTAGTCCATTCTCATGCTGCTAATAAAGACATACCCGAAACTGGGTGACTTGTAAAGGAAAGAGTTTTAACTGTCTCATAGTTCCACATGGCTGAGGAGGCCTTAGGAAACTTACAATCATGGCAGACGGGGAAACAAACATGTTCTTCTTCACATGGCAGCAGCAAGGAGAAGTATTGAGCAAAACGGGAAAAAGCTCCTTATAAAACCATCAGATCTCGTGAGAGCTCAGTATCATGAGAACAGCATGGAAGGTAACCGACTCCGTGATTCAGTTACCTCCCCGCAGGTTCCTTTCATGGCACATGGGGATTGTGGGAACGATAATTCAAGATGAGATTTGTATGGGGACACAGCCAAATCATATCAGGTTGCAAAGAATCCAATTCAAGCTAACGTTGGCCAGAAAGAGATTTCTATACAGAAGTTTCACGTGAAACCCAAGGACAGTAGGATTTCTAAGCATCAGAAAGGTATGGAAAACTACCTGAAGTCTCACTCATGCCTTATCTTTCTAAGTCTGATGAATAATTCTGTTTCTCCTTAAATCTTGTTGTCTTCTTTTTCTCTTGTCCATATGGTGGGTTTGGGGGTGTTCTATATTATAGGTGCAGGACAGGTATTTGGGGATAGCAAAATTATCAGTCACTCTCTCACCCACAATTCCAGCCACCAAATAATAGAAGCCCAACTGGCTTAGCTAGGGCCGTTGGCTCTCCTTTGTCCAGTGAATCATGGCTGAGGGATGGCACACTAAGGGACAGACATACAAAATGACTTAAGTCATACTATGGGTGTATGATCCAAATAAGATGTCCACCACAACCTCTGAACAAACCAGAGAGGTCAGGCTTATCCTTCTCATCCAGTATATTAGAAAACTGAGACTGATTTCTCCAAGGGCACAAAGCTATTAAATGGAATCAGAACAATTGCCTCTGATTCCACATTCAAAGTCTGACATCACCACCTGACTAAACTGATATATTCCCTCACCTTCACATATTTTACACTGAACGAGAGAATTAGCCTTCAAAATTCAAATATAGATGAAACTGATGATTATTTTAGGAAGATATATTTCATTCATTGAAGTTATAAAGCTGATAGTCTTTCACCAGAATCTAAATCGTATAAAAATACAGATTTTTTTCCTTAAGTTTTATGTTGTCAATTGTCACATTATATGTGAGGATAGCTCATTTTTTAAATATACCAATGCTGTATCTTTGAGGTGGTGTGAGAATCAGTACATTTCATAAAAATTTGAGTGATGAACTAGATATTCTTTCTTCTTCATTCCTAGGACATACTAGCAAAGAAAAACAGTAGGAAGCTCCCATTACTGTCTCCTTTCTATTTATTACTGGAAGTCAGTGGCATTGCTTTCACTTAATTTATGTTCAGTTCTGTGGGAAAAGGTTGTCATTAGTTACTGCAGACAAAAATAACCATAATAGTAGAAGTCACCTTGATAATTCCACTTAAACTGTCATTTACCTTCAAAACACTGGGATTTCATAAAATCCCATAAGGTGTTTTGTTTGGTATTGTGATATTTTACAATAAACTTTTTGTAGGAATAATACATTTTAAAAATATAGAGAGTAACAATTTTGTTTTACAAAATGTCAAATGGACAATATCATAATACTTTTAATACTGCTAGTTATAATACAGTTCTTAGCATTTGTATAATTTTTATTTTTGGAACTATCTAAAACATATCCTTTTTGTTTATTTTTCTTTATATAATTTCCATGTAGCCTCAAGTCGAGAATATAGACACAGTACAATCTATAACAAAAACTTTCTCTTAGCAAGTCTACAACATGCTAAACAAAATTACATACTAAGCCATCCTTTACATAGTACTGTGTATGAGTCAGTGCTAACCAATAAGTAACTGAAGCCAAAGAAGTACATCAGAAGCTCCTCTATTCTTATTCACTTTTCTTAAAAATTATAGAAAAGGCATTCTAGATTCTGGAGGTTTGTATATATCCACGCAACCTATGGTCAATGAAGAAAACTGTTTCTCTCATCAAATATTCTTTAGTAATTAGCTTCTGCAGGTTGCATTTTTGTCATTTATAATGGCCTTTTAATCCTGTTTATATAAATCTGTTGCTAGATGGAAACTGGGAAAGAGTTTGGGAGTAAGGTCAAGACCAGAGAAGGGATTTCAAACTCTAAGAGATGTGTTGATACATGACAGGGGGAAGCCTACATGATAATTAGTGCTTTCATATGGTTAAAACTCGCTTTAGACTTTCCCTTAGTGTTAAACATAGTCTCTGATATAATTGCCCTAAAAATGTTTCTCTTTCTCTTCCCTGTGTATGAAATTAGATGAGAGGTTGACAGCACCTCAAACCAGATATAGTACTGAATTAAATGCCTGTTCCTGAGAGTAGAAAGAGAGAGAGAGAGAGAGAGAGAGAGAGAGAGAGAGAGAGGGAAATAGGCAGTTTTTGCATAGAAATGAACAGCTAATTCCCCTCACTCACATGCCCACTGGTGTTTTCTGTTGGTAACTTATTTTCTCCCTCCTGGACCATCAAAGCCAGTATTGTCCACTGAATAAACCTACACACACACACACACACACACACACACGTCACACAGTATTCAGGCATCTGTGAATATAAACTTTGTAGAACTGAAATAAATTACTTATGCAGTTTATGTTGTTGAATCAGCTTTATGTTTCTAGGCAGATCTACACTCCTACATTGCTGCAGATAAGAGATTTTACATGAAAATACCAAATGAACTCTCCTAGGATTTAAAGAAAATAGGACAGGAAAAAAATCAGAACATCAGTCTTCAATCTTCTCATTTTAAACATAAGAAATAAGACCCTCAGAGGTGATTTGGCCAGGGTCACACAGCACATAGACTGTGTTTTGAGGGATGGTGCAGGGAGGGATAGGAAGCTGGATTACAAACCCAAAATGAGTCAACAGGTAACACAGCTACCTCAAAAGCTGATTTAAGGATATACTACATTAATCAACAAAGGCTCCCTTACTCTATTTTAGGTAGGTGTATATCAGGCCTAGGCAGGTTCGCAGCAGGAACAGCGTACGAGGGTAAGCCTGGGATTACTGCCACAATAATGAGTGTCCTTTTAGCCAAATGCTTTGAAGCATCAAAAATGATTGCAGCTTTTCCTCTTCATCTCGCATCTGGCAGAGGAGGAGTTGGGTATATCACTATTCCATCACTCCAGTTCGCAATTAGACACACGAGGACATCACCTTGGCCATCTTGAAGTTATTAAAAGTAGTGGCTTGCTAGTGGCCTCTGCAGGAAAGTCATGCCTCTTGGAGGAGGCGAGCAATCAGGAGTCAGGGTTGATCGAATGTGCCGGTCAGGCTTATAGTATGAACTTGGTTGGTGTGGTCACTGGTATTTGATTTAATATCATGTTCTGTAATGTATATATTTATTACATATATGTTCTGCATGTATCAAATATTAAAAATAAAATCAACTTTTAAAATATGATACAACAGTCAAATTATTCAACCATGAGAACAATAGACAGATATTTTCAAGTGTCCAAGAATTCAGGGCATATAATCTACAAACCCTTCCTGAAAAAAAAAAAGTCGAAGATGAAACTCAGCCAATCAAATCATGAATAGAAACACTATTTAAAAATCTGGTTTTCCTTGTAGAGACCTTTCACCTCCCTAGTTAGCTGTATTCCTGAATATTTTATTCTTTTTTGTGGCAATTGTGAATGGGAGTTTGTTCCTGATTTGGCTCTCGGCTTGATTGTTGGTGTGTAGGAATGCTACAGATTTTTGTACATTGATTTTGTACCCTGTGACTTTGCTGAAGTTGTTTATCAACTTAAGAAGATTTGGGGGTGAGACTGTGGGGTTTTCGAGATATAGAATCATGTCACCTGCAAACAGTGATATTCTGACTTTCTCTCTTCCTGTTTGGATGATTTTTATTTCTTTCTCTTGCCTGACTACCCTAGCCAGAATTTCTAATACTATGCTGAATAGGAATGGTTATAGAGGACGATTTTGTCTTCTGCCAGTTTTAAAAGGTAATGCTTCCAGCTATGGCCCATTCAGCATGATGTTGGCTGTGGGTCTGTCATATATGACTTTTATTAGTTTGAGGTATGTTCCTTCAATACCTATTTTAATGAGTTTTTTTTTTTTAATATGACTGGATGTTGAATTTTATTGAAAGCCTTTCCTAGCTCTATTGAGACAATCATGTGGTTTTTATCTTAGTTCTGTTTATGTGATGAATCACATTTGATTTGTGTATGTTGAATCAAACTTGCATCCTGGGTATGAAACCAACTTGATCATGGCAGATAAGCTTTTTGATGTGCTGCTGGATTCCGTTTGCCAGTATTTTGTTGAGGATCTTTGCATCGATGTTCATCAAGGATATTGGCCCGAAGTTTGCTTTTTTTGGTTGAATCTTTTCCAGGTTTTGATATGAGGGTGATTCTTGCCTTGAAGAATTAGTTAGGAAAGAGTTTCTCTTCCTCAACTCTTTGAAATGATTTCAGTAGGAAGTTGTACCAGAACTTCTTTGTAAATCTGATAGAATTTAGCTGTGAATTCATCTGGTCCTGGGCTATTTTTGCTTGGTAGGCTATTTATGACTGCCTCAATTTCAGAACTGATTATTAGTAACGAACCTGCACTTGTACTTTCTGAAATTAAAAGTTAAAAAAATTTAAAAATACTTAAAATAATAAAAATATGATGGTGAGCCTCAAAAACCTTTAAAATATAGAACTAAGGCTAAACAATTATGGTAATGGAGAAAGAATATATATGCTAAAAACAAAGACAACATACAAATGGTAATATAACCAGTGATTAGAGAAAGATAAGGGAAAGAGAACATTCTCGAAGTTGATAATAAATTACTAGAGCTATCAATATGTTAATTTTAAGACATAAAGATCCACTCTAAGAACCTAGAAATATATAAAATAAGCACTCAAAGGGTTCCCGGGGCAAGTAGGGGCGATGGAGGCTGAAGTAACATTAAGAGTATCTCTTTATCTTTTATAATGATTATGTGTGTTTTAAGTGTTCAAATGTCACATTCTTTAACATATATTTCTAGTGAGAAAAGTAAAATTTTAAAAAGAGACAAATACATATGCATACTTATGAGAAAAATGGCCATAAACTAGATTTCTGTAAAGAAAGAAATTGGTAGATGGTGTAGGAAAGATACTTACTTTTATAATGTGCGTCTTGCGATTTTACCTTATGTAGTTAATTATTTTGAATTAAGAAATAACTGGTAAATTAAAATTTTCTAGTTAGGATTCCTCTGGAAGATAAAGGGGAATTGTACCAGATGTTTTTGTCTTCATCAGTTGATATGATTACCAAGTAATCAATTCTCAGTATTTATATTTTGATTAAAGCAAATCTAAACAAAACAACCTATTTAAAGACAGGGATCATGCCTGAACTGCCCTGAAAAAATAAATAAATAAATAAAGAGGAGGAGGAAGAGGATGAAGAGGAGAAGAGAGGAAGGAGAGTAATTCTACTTTTCAAATCAAATCATGTATTGAGAGATTTTCACAACCGGTAACTACCCAGATGTGACGTTTTCAGAGGTTCATCCCTACTCAAATACTGCTAAGATTTGAATATTAGTCCTTGCAGTGTGAGTCTATGCAAGGACTTGTGTTTTGGTGCAAATCATCTTCAGATAGGCACCCTGTGTAGGAAATATTTTCAATTGAATGTGTTACTTTTTGTCTAAATATCTTCTACAATAGTGGGCCAGAGGAACTATCTATTTGAATACCCTAAGAACTATATACCCAGCTTATCCATAGTTATTCCTGAATTATCCTGTGTCACTCTCAAAACAACTGGCATGATTTCCCAGGCAGCACTAACTGACGCAGCTGACATGGCAGGATCCTGTGCTCACTTTCCCCTCTCTCTGTCCCTCTCTGTGTGTGTGCCTACATCTACAGCTGTAGGTACACACGCACTCAGCTCTTCAATAATTAACGATTGTTTTGCCCTCCCAAGAACAGATGGCTTATTCTTTAGAAAAGGCTTCATTCGTTCAACAACTTTTAAAGGACTCACTCCTCAACACTGTGGCTAATAGTTCTGAAGTTTCCCACGACGGATTTTTCCGTCCATCTGTGACAGAAGGGATGGTTTTAGGGTTAAATAATTCACAGCTGCCCACGCCACCCACCCTGGACCCCAGTCCTTCTTCCTTCCTAAATAGTCTGCACAAACTCTCCAGAGATGGTAGCACAGACCTGGAATCAACACCAAAACAACATAATTTTGGTACCTTTGTGCTAAGCCAAGACCGATACTAAATTCTGTAATTAGAGACTACAAGCACAGCCTCATAAATATCAATTTAACACTGTGAGGACACTGAGAAACGGTTATCACTCCACACCTAAAAAGTGTGTTTTCTCTCCATTCTTTTTCCACTTATTTAGCATTGCTGATGTTAGAACTAAAGCATCTTTTTAAGTGTGTTGTATGTTATGTGGCCATAAGATAGGCTTATTTTAGTGAAGAGCACAAAATTAGTTTCTCAAGATTCACCTTGTGTGTATCTAACTCCCAATACACAAACACATATTCATGCACCTGTACACACACACACACACACACACAGTGTTACAAGCTAGCATGAGTAGATAATATCAAAAGTTCCTGGAGTCAGGAAAAGTCAACAGAGTAACTCCACTTGTTTTGGGGTTACAGAAGCATGCATTTTCCCAACCTCTTTCTAAATGGTTCTAAGAGACAACAGTTCTAATTTTCCTTAAGGCTTGTGGGGGAAGGATAATTCTCAAGAGGTATTTTGAAACCTCAGGCTCCCTTTAATTACATGACTTCTGCTGTTCCCAATATTTCTTAACAAAAAAGAAACCCTAATAAAAATACATATGTGCTGATTCACAAAAAAAGTAACTAAACTGTACTTCATCTACAGGTCAAGTCCTATTATGACAAAAACTAACAATTTCTAGATAACAGAAATACTCCAGCTGATTATCCTTTATTTCAGAAAATATCTCATCAAAACTGTAGGATAAGAGCATAGCCACCCTCCTGTACAGTTCGCCCTAATAGAACCTGATTTATTATGAGTCTGTGAATACCCTTATTCACAAAAGCTATTCATAAGCAATCCTCTGTTTTCTGTATTGATGGTTTCTCTATCAGGGACAGATGACATCAAAATTATCATTCTCTTTGTGTGGTTCCAAAACACATAAAATTCATTGTTTTTAATCAAGCCATTTCAGTTTCCAATTCACAGACTCTCACTTGCTATGAGTCCCGTTAGTCATTAGTGTAAATTAGGATGGGTCTACAGTTGTAATGACCCATGCCTTATTAACGTCCTCCCTCTATCAAGCTCTGTGATTTAAGAGGTATCAGTTCAGCCTACACAGGCTGCAAAATTAACATCAGTCACTCTGGAAATAATCATGGAAGAAAGCATTTAACCACATAAAAAGAAATCCTTAGCTATATAGGACTATTATTAATTTATAAGCTTAAAACTTATGACAAGATGAAAGAGTAGAGATCTATATGCAAGTATATGGGCATCTATCCAAAAATACGCCACTTCAGTTGTGTTGCATTTAGTTACTTCAAACACTGAATTCTAAGCATGTAAAAGATCTGGTAATAGGTTTTAAATGGAAGTAGCGTGGATTAATGGACTAAGCTTTAGGGCTTAATGGAATCAAGGAGTGAATTTTAAAACCTGGTCTGCCACTGACAGGTTATATAAACTTTAGGAGTCACTTAAATTTTTACTAGTTTCAGCCTCATTACTTCTAGTTAGTAACATCTGAAGTATTGCCTGCCAAAACACACCCTGTTATCAGTTAAAAACATATTCAGATACGTGTGTGTTTCTATATGTGTCCATGTACTTATATTTTCACATAGGTATCTTCTCTGCATATATGCTTAATTTAAGTTATTGATGAATGAGAATTTACCTTTTACTCATTTTAACTTTCACACAGCACCCTTCTAAATCCCTGGCCGCTGATGAAAGATAACCGTCCTCTTCACCATTGTAAACATCACACTGCTTGTGTATTTATACTAGAAATGGCACAAAACTTTAATTGTATTTTGACATTCTACTAGTCACATTTCCTGTTATCCTAATGATTAGTATAGAAAGATCACTGGGGACTGAACATAATCATTAGGCAAGTTGCAGTCATCCATTCTTGCATGGTTACTTTTTAAATAATACGTGGAGAATGTGCGGATTGCCTCACTCCTCAGACCCTGCAATTTATGCTAACATAAGTCATTTTAGCCACTGCTTCTGTCAGTGGATTACCTAAAGCAAACAAACAAAAGACGGAAACTGTAGAAAGAGGGAATGTAGATATCATGAATGAGATACCTTCTTGTTTATCATTATTTCTCAAAAACAACAACAACAACAACAACAACAACAACAAAACCCACACATCTAATATGTCAGTAGCCCCCCTTCTTATATTGTTACTTGCTTCCTGAAGTAAGAAATCTCAAGGGAGGGACCGTGCACTGGCCTAAACATCTCTCTGCTACTCACCCCCTCACATATTCAGCAAGGCCGATGATGTAGAGGTGGCCAGAACAGGAGGATGTCCATCCACATCTATTGGGCAGACATTGGCCAAGTTGATATTACCATAATACAAAATATAACAAATCATCTGTTTATCGCTTTCAAAGAGCTAGGCACATTTTATCCTCATAATAATTCTATTGAGATAGGTAAGGTCATTATATGATATTTTACAGTAAGAAAACTAGGACAAAGAAAGGATAAATTATCTTTTTAAAATCATATGCTAGAAAGTGGTACAATGTGGATTTAATCCTTTGTAGTCCATCCTGAAGTATGCATAGGAACTCAGATGACAGCCTGCTGACTGGAACAATCCTGCTGCAATTGGTAATAAAACATATTTATTTTCAGAAAATAAAAAATATATATATTTGCTTTCCAAATGTCTCTTTAGTTCTGATATAGTCTAAATCAATCATCTATAAAACCTACCTTGCCTAGGCAGTAGTATCTCATGAATTCATGTTTCAGTAGTGTGAGTAAAGGCATATCTTACATAAAGGAAGAAGTTTCGAGAAAAAGGAAAGAGAAGCTAGTATTCATTACTTATCTTCTAAAGGCACTATACGAAATACATTAGTAAATCAAAATAACTCTAATATATAGGGATTGTCAAATCCATTTTTCTGATGAGGAATTTAAAGCTCTAAAAGGTTTACCAACTCTCAAAGATTATCCTGATTCAAATTCAAATCTACACTTTCAAAATTTAAAAATATGCATGATCTTTTTACCACATAAACAGCCTAGGCACAACCTCATTCCTTGCCTACCTCCAGTCCCAGCATACATAGTTGGAGCTATTTATTCATTTTAAACTCAAGTTTTGTTTCATTTTGTATGTTCAGTAGGATTATAGTGAAGGAGTAATTTCACTGCTTAAGATGTAGTATCTCAAATCTCTAGTTATAAAACAGGCTAAGCTAAGGGTTAAGGATCAGAAAGAGTTCATTTGACCATATAATACCTGTCACCTATTAAAACAGATTACATAAATTGTGCTCAGTAAGACAAAGGCTTACTGTTATTTGATTTGTAAGAACAAAACACGTTCACTTTTGAAAACACACAAGGTTGGCTCAGTCCCTTGCAGAATTATGTGCAGATACTATAGCTAATCCTTTGAAAGAAATCCAAACTGACTGCAAAACTCCTTAAAAGGAAGGAGGGAGGGAGGGAGAGAGGAAGGGAAAGAGGGAGGGAGGAAGGAAGGGAGGGAGGGGAAAAGAAAGAAGAGGCGAAGGAAAAGTTTATTTATGTAGAAGAAAATATACATATTGATCAAATTAGTCTTGGAATCAAGTATTTAATTTATAAAATAATTCATGTTCCAGAAAACCTGAGGAGATTAATGAATGTCAATGGTTAATACAAATATAATCCCCATTATTAAAGAATAGCCCCAGCCCTCAGGAAAGTCATTCTTTCAACTGTGTTCCAGTAAGGCGGGTCCTCGAAGTTTTTATCCTTATTAATACTGAGTACGTTTTCTAAATGCTACCAATACTTAATGGGAGTATACTGGGAAGTGACTCAAAAGATCCATCAACACCTAAATATGCAAAGTGTCATCAAACTCAATTCAGACAGCTTAAAAGAAAACTTCAACTGGAATTTTACACTGGTGACCATGAATCAGAGACAATGTCTTTGGTTCAGTGACAAGCATTACAAGTTATGACCCTAAATCCTAAATGTGAAGGTTTGAATAGAAGATTCCCTTGCTTTAGTAAAAGCTGACTCACCAAAAGTCTCACCCATATGGAGGTCTAAAAATCCCAATTTTATCTAGATCAGAAATTCCTTAAATCTCATATAATCTTCAATCACAGTAAGGGAAACCATGAAGGTTCCTAGAAACTGTCAAGGCAGGATCTGAACAGAGTCAAATTTGGTAAAACAAGCTCCACTCCAGATTCATAATTCAAAATCAGAATACATGCAGCCTGTAGGCTGATTGTAGCTTTGTGCAATCCACGGTGATGCAGGGATGTCAGTGGAGCAGGTACATTAACCCAGAGTTGACACATATGCCAAAGGCTTCTAGATAAAAATATGGGACAATGTCCTTGAGGTACATTATGGGACTATGGATTATGGTAACTGGTGAATTAGCACATCCCTTGCCTTTTTGTTTTTGATAAAGCTTCTTTCTAGTAAATATCACTCAATGTACTGTCAGGGAACAGACACTAGGATGCCCGTTGCAGAGAAACTGCCGGGATATCCCATAAATATAAATTGGGTCTTCTTGCAAAGTATACAGCTATCAGAGACAACATAGTGTGCTGGAAGACATGTAGGGCTAGGAGAACAGAGACATGGATCTATGCTCCAGTGTGCCATAAGCTGACCTATTTAGTCACAGTAAAATGAACCAGATTGGTGATGTTAATTTATTAACATAACACTTTCTAGAAACAAAACATGACAATATACATAGGTGTATGCACACACAGGTGCACACAAACACAGCGGTATTAGAATTGTTACTTAATTCAATAGAGACACCAAGGTAACTAGAAGCCACTTGCATTTGCTAAAATTCCTTTCAACTTTGTTACCTCAAAATGTTGTGTTTTAACAATAAGAAACAATTTCTTTCAATTTGCCTTATGAGAGAAAAAACACCTACCTGTTGAAATACAATCCTGATGAGATCTTTTGTTTATGCTAAGCCATGAATATGGGGAATGTGATTCAGCAGTCAAGCCTCATGACAAGGAAGAAAGAACTAAGAAAAAAATAGCAAATGAGGCTTAAAAGCAAAAGAACACAATCATTTGCGAATAATGTCAACATCTCTTTCTAGGAGAAGCCAAGTCAAATATATCCCTCATATAGAGTCACCTCATTCGGTTTGTCAGAAGGGAGAGGAGAGGATGTTCTATCTTCTGAATGAGTCACTGACTTACTAAGCAGCTGAAATTCCTTCACCTGAAATTAGTCTTTTGCACAGAACATGAGGGAGGGAGATGTGTGTGTGTGTGTGTGTGTGTGTGTTGATATAATTCAGAGACTGAAATTTTGGAGAACAAATATGAAAGCCCAGCAAAAGCAGCAGCATGGAAAGACAGGCCAGATCTGTGTCATGAAGTCTCATGGTCATGCTTGGAAATGTATACACCTCCCTGCAGATCTCTGAGGAAACATGCAAGGATTTTAAGCAAGAATATTTGTATATCTAAAATAATCTTTCCAGAGCTAACCCACCGAAAATGGTTTAGAAGGGAATAATTCTGAAATTAGGGAATTCCATTATAAGGTTCTTTTCCATAAACAAGGTATTAATAAGAACCTGATTCAGGCAGGTGAAGAAAAAGAGACAGATCTGAAATATATGGAGGAATTGAATCATTTCACAAGACAGAAAGAGACAAGACAAATGTGATTGCCAAGAAATTTATTTTTGTTGCTAAGTAGAAGAGCAAATTGCAGAGCAAAAGAACACTAAGGAAGTTGCAGATTTAATGTCAAAGAGAAGAATGGTTCATCCAAATTTTAGACACATGAGATGGGTAGGTATATGTCTGGAGACTATGAGATAGGCTGGGCATGGGTATACAGCTGTGAGAGTTACATGCATATAAATAGTTATTACTCCATCAGAGTAAATGTGATCACTTAAAAGAGAAGGAAGAGAAGAGATCTATCTCTTGGACTTTAATGAATATCATTATTCCAAAATATAAACAAAGAGAAGTATAAAAGAAAAGAATTCAAGACTAAAAGGCATACTGAGAATATAGGAGAATAACAGAGAGAGACGGAGAGATTGAGATAAAGAGAGAGTTAGATTATAGAAGCCTAAGGATTGCATGCCTGTATCAAAACATCTCATGTACCCATAAATATATGCACTTTCTGACCCAGCGTGGTGGCTCAAACCTGTGATCCCAGTACTTTAGGAGGCCAAGGTGGGTGGATCATGAGGTCAGGAAATTGAGAACACAATTGACCTAGGCCAACATGACAGCAGAAAATATTTCCTCCTGGGAGCAGTAGCAGGTCACTTGGAGGGCCAGTAAATAGGTGATCATGGCCTATCAGGACCTTAAATTGACCAGGGCGCAACATACTTAAGAGTCAAAATCAAAGAGCACCGGATTTGTTAAGGCTTCCAATAGTCAATGAGAAGGAAGCCTCGCTCTACAATTCCTCAGAAGAACCCAGCAATGCAAACGTGAACAGCTATGTTTGCTGTGATTATGGTTGCCTATGGGCCAGCTAAAATTCCAGACGCAAGACATGCTGTGGACAGTGGCTGCTCCAACAAGGCCGGAGCCGGAAAGGTACCTAAGAATATTAAAGGGATAAACCCATGGTAGAGGCCCCAGGGATCACGCCTAGAGGGCTAAAATGGAAGGAGGGTGGCGCCTTCCTCGAGGTGGTTTTCCGCGGCGTGCAAAGGCGAGCAAGTTTGTCAATGGGCTGAAAGAAAATCTAGACTGGATTAAGAAGTGTGAAGGAAGGGATGAACCAATAAAAACTGAGGATGAGGCCAGGAATCCTGCTCTTTAAAGGGGGAGAACTAAAGGCTCCTCAGTTTGCTATTTATATCAAAGCTTCCATAGTAGCTATCATTCCTGTTTGTGCGTTGCTTGGTTGGTTGCTGAACTGGTTGGTTGGTTGGTAATTTGCTGTTATTTTGTTAGTCTAATTGATTTGTACATTCGGAGCAAGGAGGTGATTAGCAATGCTGGTAGGACATTTCCTTTGTCCTACCTTTGAGTAGCAACTTTGAAAGGGTCAGCCAACAGCATGTCCAGGAAGAACCCTAAGGTGTAGTCTTCTGGAAGCTCAACGAAGTCATTAGTATATTCACAGAATCTCTCCACTTCCCCATTTAAATCCCCAGCATCTCCCATTATCATTCAACTTGTAGAATCTTGGCTCCTCTCACAGTCACCAGTAGTTGTTCTCTTCCAAGACTTTTAGATTCTTAAAACATGTGTGATGATTTAGTGTTGGAGGGTATCTCTGTGCTTGTTCCTGGACTATTCTTTATGGTAACATACGCTGATAAATGCAGCTGCCTCGGCAGCCTCAAACCGATCTGTGCTTTTCTCCATCCAAATACACTACTGACCTCTACTTAGGCTCCACTTTTTAAACCATAGTTTGAAAAGTGGCTCCAGGCAGAATGCAGTGAATGTGAAGCTAACTTTCTGAGTTCTCTTTCTCTTCAGAACCACAGTACTGTCTTGGAATGTTTCCCAATGTCTAAAATACCTACTTTATATAATTTGTCTAGTTTCATTACCTTTATGGAATAGAGTAAACCTTCTGTTTGGTCATTTCTAGAATAAAACATTACAAAAATTTTAACAGCTACCACTCAATTACCTTCCTTAAAAGCTCACTAGGGATTTAGGTAATCCATGTGAAAACAGTTTTTAAAATGCAAGAAAGAAATAAAAACAGTTTTTATGTAAAGAAAAGTATAACCCAATAATTACTTTGTCTCAGTTTTATTATTATTTAAAATATAAGCAATATTTCATACTATTGCATTTTTGACTTCAACATTTATTTTGCTCATGTGAAATGCCACGGAACAGAGAAGGAAGTGTATTTCAGGGTCTTCTCAAAGATGCATCTAGACTATTTTTAAAAGAACAGGTACACATAACTGATACAAGGAAACTCTAAGAGAGGAAAAGATATGAAGTCAGGTGTGGTAGCTGATTAAGAAAGACATGACGCCTAAGCTCCTAAATAGAATGTAACACTTATATGCATTTAAGTCTACTCTGTATTAATCCCGCGATTGAAAACAGGGAGTGGAAGACTTACCCAAGCACTTCTCAGAGTCTGTTTCACAAAACACATTGTACTCTTTTTGGAAAAGTTCATATATAGTCACAGAAAACTTAATGAATTTTGAAGACAATGAGAAATTATACATTTAAAAGACCTGTTTAATTTGGTTTAATGTAGCATTTTACAAAATTGTTTAACTACACAGAAAAATTTACCCAATAATATCTATTAATATGATCTATATTATTATATGCTTATGATGACTTGATATGAGTAATCTTTGTAACACAATTTAAGAAATCCGAAGCAATTTTACTTCAAAGTGCTTAAAGGAGAGAAAAGCAGGCCTGTGGACAATGTGATGCATTTTTTTTCTTGAATCACACTGATCAGTGGAGCTATTAAATGATCCCATAAAGTGGCCTTCAAGACTAGAAAAATAATACATGATCGACCCAGTAACCATACAACTCAAGAGGAGACACATGAAAACTGTGTTTAGGCAGATGGAAACACAGGTCACAGAGCAACTTAGAAGTCAGTGTATATCAGAGAAACCAAAGTCAGGAGATACTATTCCAGTGTTCAAAATACAAAGGTCAACAGACAAAAAGACAAATGACAGTATTCAGAGTGAGACACTGGAGCATGCCTATTACTCAGCAATGTTTCAGAAGGTGTATCTGTGCTAATGGAAAAGTCAGAAACAGGATGGTGAATAGAGCAATGTAATAGCAACATCATCAACCCAGTTAGGCCTTTTGTTATGAAAAAAATAGATGCTTAAGGAAAAGACTGATAGAAGCCAACATTCCACTCAAAAAATATTTTACAGCACACACAACAACCATCAGACACATTTCTACCAGCAGAAGATAGCCAGCCATAAGAATATTAAAACGTACTTGGAATAAAAATAGAAAAAAAAAAGTTTCTTTTTAAGAACCTGCATATCAAACAGTAAATCTATCTACTAACCATGAAAAAACTGGTGATTAAATAGAGTCAAATCAGTATTATGTATACATGTAAATTATTTGCAAATCTGTATTGTTTGGCTAATTAACTCATAGCTCATTCTCTTTCATTCATTATTATTTATTGACCAACAATATATAAAATTCTGTTGTAATTCTCATTTAGAATGATATTTAAATGGGCATCTTTGAACATAGAAAGTCAATGTTATGATTTTGGTGCCTAAATATAAACTAACTTTGTGTCTCAGAAATGACAGCTTACCAGATAACCAGCCTTTACTTGGGTATTTGGGTTTCACACTGTACCATCAAACAGACAGTGGTGTTGATCCATCGTCAATAAAAGATGGGTTGCGAGGCATTTGCAAGCTGGGTTCTTTTTGCCGATTTTTGGTTTTATAGGTTTTAAATATGGTAGATATAATGTTATATTATTAAAAAACATATTCATGTCCTAATTTTTAGTACAGTATTCTAAAACAACTATGAACCTACATGAGAGTTATCTTCGCAGAGAAAATCTATACTTTCAAAGTAATGTGTGTTAGGTTTTTTGTGTGTTTTCTTTTTAGTTATACCTGTTATGAAATGGAGAAGGAAATGTTATGCTTGCATTTTCAAAAATTCCAATTTCGATAAATGTATCTAAAATATTCATAAAATTAAGTTTTTCAGTATTAAAAACACAGTTTCCTAAATTGTTTGTAAGAGTGACTATAAGCTGATGGAGATATTTTGAGCACAAGGTGCAGTTGAATTTTAAATAACTTCCTCTTACTCCTCATCAGTATCTATATGATTTCTAATCATTCCTGTACAGATCAGCTGTGATAAGGATGAATCCAGGTGTGATGAACATGATGTTCTCATTATTCTGAAGGATGTTTATTTTTATTTATGTCATTGTGTGTAGGCTGCTCAAGCACTGCTTAGAGCAAATATGCATGCAAAGCTTCCAAGTTCAAACCTTATGCTAGTTACCTTTTTGGAGTGGATGTGGACTCTCTTCTCTTTCAGATAAAGATTTCCAACTGTAATAGTATGAGTGATGCAAGGATATTCATTCCTAAATTGCCCTTAGTCCACTGTGGTATAACAAAGTGTTTTCTATATTGTGGATCTATCTGAAATTTTAAAATTCTTTAGAGAATCCAAGAAAAAAGAAAATACAAACTTCCCAAGGTCAACTTCTGTTAAAGAAAAACTTTCCAAGCCAGATGTCTGTCCATAGAGTTGTTATGTCAAGAACTTTGCATAGTTATAGGTAATTGTGCAAACCTTCTTGGAACACATATTCCATTAATTTTGTTGTTGTTGTTAAGATTACAGAGACTTGGCAAAAAGGGCACTTTTACTTATCAAGCTAACAGTAGTCCAAAAACCTTAGCATAATATAAGCTTTTTTCTTAAGCATTTACTTGCAGACTAAACAAGCAATTTCTGTTTATTTCTACGTGATAATAATTTTGAAGCTCAATCCATCTACAAGTCTAATGCTTCATATTTTCTGCTGTGCAAACAGGAAAACTGAACAAGAGCCAACTAGAGAAACAAAGCTCAATGTTAGGAGCCCACCTGATCATACTCAGCAAATGGTTATATTTGGCTGATACTTATTAAAGCTGCATATTTGAGTCTATTAAGATGCATTTCATTACCTCCGACAAATGCAAATAGGCTTTCAACCTTTTCAGAGCAGCAGAATTTATTGTACAGTTGAAAGAATGATTGTATCTGCCTGTGGGCTTGGTGTAGTCTAATTTCATAATATATACACAAACAAGATTTGTTCTCAGAGTAACACTGCGACAATTTCAGAGCTGTAAGTCAGGTGCTTGATGAGCTCCTGAAAATATTTGCTTAGTATTCTGAATAATACATATAATTTACAGTGTTATCCTGAGATAACGAAGAAATGTTATTTCAAATAACAGCTTACTTAGTAAACATGTTTTTCAGTGGAGATACTACCCGGCTATCACAAGACACCATACATTCATTTTAGGTAAATTCATATCTATAACTCATGTCCCAAGAAAATTATGAATATTGGAATGAATTAGCTGACATTCTGCCAAATAAGATTTCACTAGCAGCATCAAAAATACAATTGTATTAATGCAAATTAATTGCTTTGAAAATGCTTTATTGCACTGATAAAAATTACATTTTACTTGAAGTGCAATGGGCAAACTGTAACTACTGAAGGCAACCAGAAAAGTGTAATCAAAAAACATTTGAAATAATTGCAATATAAAGTATTAAAAATGTGATCATTTTCATCAAAATTTAGGTCATTAAAAAATGTTATTTCCACATATCAATTTTTTACTTGAATTTTTAAATTTTTATTTTTTCAAATTTAATTATACTTTCCCACAAAGAATGAGATACACTTTAAATATCCTGGTACACTTTATTTCAACAATTCACTTAAATTTCGGTAGTTGGAGTATTGAGTCTTCTATTATTTAAAATAAATATTTATCAAATTTGCATTCGCATTTTTCTCTGCTCATTTGAGTTTTGTATGAACTTAGAAGATTTCAAAACTGATTTCCACTTATTTTTTTAACTATTTGCTTCTGGGATCCTTAAAGTTGTAAATGTATTAGTCCACAAAATAGAGACAGATAGATGTACACATGTGTGTAGGTATATATGCATAAAAATTCTTATATAAATTATGTATAGTAATTCTTATATAAATTATAAGAATTTTATCTTAAATTTATCTTAAATTCTCATATAAATTATATATAGTAGTAATAATCACAATACAGATACTCCTTTCCTTACAAATCTATCTTAGGCAATGTCTGGTGGAGTCTTTTAGATGTGAAAAATGAGACATAATTCCTTCTATTCATAGCTTTCTATTTCCTCGTCATTGTTTCAATAAACCATTTTTTTTCTAATTAATGTATTAATGTGAGAATGCTAGAGAGGTTTTAATACAACAAATTCATCTATTTAACTGAAAGCAAAATATGTTGAAAAGTTTCAGGAAACATCCTGTGTTAATTAAGGCACAATTCCAAATTAATGGTTTTTAGGTGTAGGTCACTGTTTATAGTATTAAATATATTAAAATATTTGACCACCTTAAATTCCCCTAAAGATTAAAGCTTTAATTCTTCATTTTTAACTTTCAACCCACATCAATTTTATGTAAAAATGAAATTTATACCTGGTTTTGCTCTTTATCATTTAGATATGTGTTATCATTAAATAAATATATTTCAATGGAATATAGGAAATGAATGAGGGAGCTGAATTATAATGAATTAAAAATATAAAAAATATAAAGCATCAATAAGAGACATTTGTACAGTACAATGTGCAAATATACACATACTACCAAATGATGTTAATGTTTTTTCTCTGACCTCTAGGTAAATACCTTACAGATATAATAAGAAAGAAAATCCAGTTCATTTTATGATACTACCAACAAGAGTGTAAAAGTGAATTAGATAGCGTGAATCTGCCTCCCAGTGACAAAGTTCATATTTCTAAGTAGCCCCCATTTCTTTCTTCTCCATCCACTTGATCACCCTCGTATCTGCCACCACATGCATGCATAAATTTCTCATTATCACCCATGGTATTCAGTATAAAGAAAAAGTATTTTCCATAAAAGAACCGCTCTTGGATACTGATAATTGTCTGATCAGCATGCATCTCTTCTTTATAGAATAAAAGGCAAGCAAGGTTTAGAAAACTTCAGGTCTTTTTAGTTCTCTATCTTACCGGTTAGCAACAGGGTAGGAGAGGTAAACTCCTATTTAGCATGCTCCAATCTCTAATTGAATCACAGGCAATTAAATGC
>PVKP010007368.1:65754-77686 GCA_004027715.1 Plecturocebus donacophilus | reverse complement strand
TATATATACATTGTATATATAATGTATATAAAGATATGTTTATATATATACATAAAATATATATATAAAATGTTGGTATATATACATTGTATATATAATGTATATACATTATATATATTTCTTTGCCCTTTGTTTCCTCACTTAATGAATAATAAACATTCCCCCTTAGTTAATGGATATAGTTCTAAGTTCCTTATGTTTTTTTTTACAGGTATATTGTATTCCAAGGTTAAATATACCTCAACTTATTCAATTATGTCTCTACCAATGGTCACTGAGGTTGCTTCCAGTACAAATACTGCCACTAGGAACACGCTCAGTAAAAAGCCCTTGTTCATATGTACTTAAATGTTGAGTTTGTGTTTCTATAGGATAACTTCCTACCAAGAGCATTCCTAGGTCAATTACATGTATTTACATTGAAATAAATGTTGCAAGCTTCTAAAAGATAGGCACTGTTTCTCCTTCCCACCAGCAACAAAAGAGAACGCCCTTTTTGGACCTCCTAGACTGCAGAGGTTTTAGTGTTATTTCTTCATTTGTTTGGCAAACAGTTGAGTGAATAAAACTGAAATTACATCAGCTCATCAACTTACATTTTCCTGATGACTATACCGATTGTTCAGCTTTTCACAGGTTTATCCAACTCTTTGCTTTTCTATTCAGATGTTAAATTATTTTTTTACAATGAATATGACCTTTTACATGTGTTGGATGCTAACCATAGTAATGCTTTTCACTGTGTAAAGTTTATCATTTGCCTTTCTTGTGTCTTGGAAGTAAATGTAATCTTACATATGTTTGGGGGTATATATATATATAAAGAGAGAGAGAGAGATAATTTCTAAGCTGGGTGTGGTGACTGACACCTGTAATCCTACTACTTTGGGAGGCCGAGGTGGGTAGATAACTTGAGGTCAGGAGTTTGAGACAAGCCTGGCCAACATAGTGAAATCCTATCTTTACTAAAAACACAAAAATCAGCCGTGCACAATGGTAGTAATCCCAGTTACTCGGGACACTGAGGAAGGAAACTCTCTTGAACCCGGGAGGCAGAGGTTGCAGTGAGATGAGACTGCACCACTCTGCACTCCAGCCTGGGCAACAGAGTAAGACTGTCTCAAAAATAAATAAATAAACAAAATAAAATGAAACAAAATTGCCATCTAGCTTAAAAAAATCTCTTACCCACCTGAAGCTATCTAATATTATGTTAATGATGCCATGTTATAATCTAAGCTATGCTATGATAATATCTAGTATTACTTCATATTATCTTATATTTTCTTCTTTGAAATGTTTATAATTAAACCCTCACCCTATATTTTAAAATAAGGATCTTTTAAACTATGGTGTGAGGAAAGGGTACAACTTTCTTTTCTTCTCAGTAGATAATAATTTTCCCAGCACTATCCTTTAGTCACTAAATTAAAAACATCGCCACTGTCAGAAACATAATTAGCCTTTGTCTCTATTCTGTTCCACTGACCTCTTTGTATTTTCTCATGCCAGTATTCCAGTGTTTTGATAACTGCGAGTGATTATAATTTTTTGCATACCAAGTCTTGCCTTCTCATCTCCTCCACAATTTTCGTAAGTATACATAATATACAATCTACGTTCCTAAATAGTGTTTCATGCTCCCTTCTGTTTCTGTCAAGCTGAAGGTTAAACATCTGTGTATCAGTGTTTTACTGTCTAGTTAGAAAGATGCTTTGTCTTTATAAAGTAGGGTATAAAATCTAGCGTCCCAGAAGTCCAGTTCATTACAAAATTTCTGGGCTGAAAAGCATTCATTTTGCAAAATTTTGCGTCTTAGCGCCAAATATTATCTTTAATCTTTATACTTACTGGAAAAAGTGAAGAACACATATCTGTAGCAACACACAAATGCATGGGAATAGGGTCTCCAGACCACACAGCAAACACAGCACTGCAGGATTCAGCCAGATCAAGCACACAGAGCGGGAAGAAGCACAGGCCAGTTCCTTGGTGAAGGAGAGGCTGGAAGAATCTTGCCAGATGGCGACATGAGGAAGTCATTGTGGGCTGAGTTCCACCACTAACTAGATCAGAAAGCACCCTGACAAGTCACCCAATCTGGGCTCCATTTCTTCACTGAAAAACAAGGTGGTGTCACCTGATCGTGAGTACAAATCCCAGCTTAGCCACTCCTTGAGTTACTTGGCATTTTTATTGATGCTTTCAGTTCCTTTATAAATTTAAGATAAAAATAAGACCTTGCAAGAATTTGTGAATGAGATAAACTAAGGAGTATAAAATAATCTGCATAGTGGTGGCAAGTAGGAAGCACACACTGAATATTATTACGATGGCTACTACTTTGTGTCTAGACACAGCTTCATAGGGAGGGGTTGTGGAGCAGGTGGGATTCCTGGCCTCCCTCCTGGTTTACCTACAGAATTCCACCTTCTTTGTCTAAAAATTGGGATTCTTTGAATAGATGCCCCCCAAACAGCCTGAAAGCTGGCAGAATGGGTGGTCGCAAGTGTCATTTTCAGCTCTAACACGTTGATTATTATCTCTAACCTTCCCAGTCATCTGGCTGTGATAAGGCTTAAGATCTTGGCCTGAGCTAATTTTAAAAATCATGATATCATCATGATAATTCACCCGAGGATAGTGATCCTGAGCAGACTTGGGATGTTTTAATTCACCTGCACAGACCTAGACTCGTACTCTGTAACTTTATGAGGGGTAAAAATGTCACACGCACCCTAATAAAAATAACAGCCACATTAATAACAAGAAACACTTGCGTAGTGCTTAATGCCTGGTACTTTTCTAAATACACAAACACGCAGGAGACAGGTATCTTTAATTTTCACAACAACACAATGAGGTAGGTAGAAATTATGGCACAGAAAGAAAAAAAATTGTTTCAATCATACATCTATTAAGTAATAAAACAGAGACTTGAACCCTGGTCATTGGGCTTCAGAATCTTGACCTCTGCATCACCTTGACTCTCCACAGTTTTTCCTTTAGTCGATCATTTCTTTTTTTAGCTCTTTTTGACCCAGAAGCTCTGTCCCCAGCCCCTGGCTCTTCCGGTCCTCTTGATGAGCTACAGCTAGCATTGTCAGTTATGCAGCTTTCTCTATGTATGTGTGACATTCTGACATCCTTTTGCTACTTAATAAGGACTGATGATGTGCCCTGGGTCAGGCACCATTTAAATCTTTACATGCCCTTTTTTTTTTTTTTTTTTTTTGAGATGAAATCTCCCTCTGTCGCCCAGGCTGAAATACAATGGCACAATCTCAGCTCACTGCAACCTCCACCTCCCAGGTTCAAGCGATTCTCCTGCCTTGGCCTCCCAAGTAGCTGGGATTACAGGTGCCCGCCACCATGCCCAGCTAATTTTTGTATTTTTAGTAGAGATAGGGTTTCGTCACCATGTTGGCCAGACTGGTGACCTCAGGTGATTCACCTGCCTTGGCCTCCCAAAGTGCTAGGATTACAGGCATAAGCTACCACTACATGCCTTTTTTTTAAAAATCGATTCTCACAACACCCCTATGAAGTAAGCACCATTATGATCTCCATCTTTAAGATAAGAAACTTAAGTAGTGTCCAAGGACATATAGTTAGGAAAACGCAGAGAAGGACTCAACGTAGGTCAGGCTGATTCCAAAGGTTCTGCTCTGAACCACTAGACTGCACTCCCCCAGAGAACAAACCTATAGAATATTCCAATTACCATGTAAAGTAAATTTGGCACAAGCAGAGCTGAGCATCTCTTCTCCACCAGCTTCCCAAGGGAGTGGCACTGTACTCTCATCTGTCTCAGAAGGAAGAAGCCTTGGGCTCCTCCAGAACTGCCCAGGGCCACACCGCCTTCAGTCACAAAACCAATATGCATGAACACACGGCTGCCCATTCTTCCCTCTCCTCCCACAGACCTAAAGCTGTGGTCCTAGAGCTGGACACATGTATGGCGTGCAGCCGAAAGCTACATCCATGCAGTCACTTGAGCAATGTATTTTGATGATGATTGTGCTGTATGACTAAGTAACATTTACTTATTTCTCTCGTGGCGACCTACGCAAAGGTACTTTACTTTCGCTTCCCATGCATGATTTCCAGAAAATGTACATACCTCAAGTAGCAAATCTGGGGAATACATTTTTATCTGGATGAGACATGTTGAGTAAACCACTAATCCAAAATTTTGGACTTAACTAACTACATAGTTAAGATAATATTTTTGTAAAAATTATCCTAGTGAGTCATTCAAGAATGTTGTCCTTCTCAAATAAGTATTGATGAGTGAATTTTACAGATGTTTTCAAGTATGATGCATTCATTTCTTTAAAAAACTCATAGCGTCAGCTGGGCACAGTGGCTCATGCTTGTAATCCCAGCACTTTGGGAGGCCGAGGTGGGTGGATCACTGGAGGCTAGGAGTTCAAGATCAGCCTGACCAACATGGAGAAACCCCGTCTCTACTAAAAATACAAAAGATTAGCCAGGCGTGGAGGCACATGCCTGTAATCCAAGCTACTAGGGAGGCTGAGGCAAAAGAACTGCTTGAACCTGGGGGACAGAGGTTGTGGTGAGCCAAGATTGCACCACTGCACCCTAGCATGGGCAACAAGAGTAAAACTCCATCTCAAAAAAAAAAAAAAACTCATAGCATAAATAAAATGGAACAGCTTTTACATCTTTTTATTATGAAATGTACTTTTTATTTCTACTTATATAGTCTTAAACAAAAATGCACAAACAAGTATTTGTGAGTTCCTTAAAAAAATGCAATAAATGGTTTTGCACTGACAACTTTAACACAATGGAGTTTACACACGGGAAAATCAATCTTTTCATGTCAACAAGTTCAACTGCTCCAACAAATTCCAGTAGTTCTGAGCTTTGAGAATGATCTGGATCAAAACGGAAACCTTGACTTTATGTTAATCTATATTCAGTGTGGGCCCCCTTAGACTTTCAAAAACAATTATCTACTCCTCTGAATGGTGGCCTCATAATTTACATCTGGCGCTGGTCAGAGGAGACAGGGGTGGTCTGTCTGCGGGCCTGACCATTACACCCCAGGGACAGGCCCAGCAATGTCCAGAGCTTCTCCATGCAGCTGGAACCATCATTCCTCTTTCCGTTCTAAGTCTATTATTTTTTAACATATATTAAAGCTAAAGATAAATATTGGCAAATCTTATAATTAACAAAGTAATTAGTTACATGGCCGTAATAATCAAACCAATAAACTTATTCATTTATTTCTAATTACAAGTCTTTTGGAAATGACTTGTGTTTGCATTTCATGTTTGCATTTTAATTGTTATATTTCATACCAGGAGCCATGATGAATAAATACTTTCTTGATGGAATTTAGCCTATGTTCTCCTTTCTAATCCTGAAATCCCCACTATGGTACTTCTAAGAGGTGGTCTCCAGCTTGAACTTGAATAATTCTTCTTCCTTCTTCCTTCTTTTTCTTCTTGTTTTTTTCCAGACAAAGTCTCACTCTGTTGCCCAGGCTGGAGTTTCAGTGGCATAATCTCAGCTCACTGCAACCTCCACCTCTAGGGTTCGAGAGATTCTTATGCCTCGGTCTCCTGAGTAGCTGGGACTACAGGCATTCGCCACCACGCCTGGCTATTGTATTTTTGGTAGAGACGGGGTTTCACCGTGTTGGCCAGGCTGGTCTCGTACTCTTGAACTCAGGTGATCCATATGCCTCAACCTCCCAAAGTGCTGGGAATACAAGCATGAGCCACTGCACCCAGCCTAATGACAGAGAATTGACTACCTCATTATTTGCCATAGTTTTAATGAGCTAGTATTTACTGTCATATCCAAATTGAGGGCTAAACATTTTTTGTAATGTTCTTTCCATGTGAGAGCCTGCATGAGTGGTATCAAAAGCAACACTTATGCATTTTATCAAGAAAAATTCAGTGAGCCTGTTTAAGGTTCTTTTGCAATAATATCTTAGAAGTCCAGAATATGAGGCCAATAGACCACAAAGATCCACTAAGTTCACAAAAATTACATAGAGAAATTTTAGAAATATACCCAAAAAATGTTAAAAAGCTACTTAGAGGAGTAAATGTGAAAATAATGGGTAGGAGACTTTTCACTAATTTCTTTATATTTGACTATTAAGCTATGTAAACATTATCATGTGTTCAAAAAATTAACTAAAAATATTAAATAAGTTTATTTACTATATAACCATTCTGAATTTTCTCTGGGCATAAAACACCCAAAAGAAAATAATTTCCACTCTTAGCATCAATTTCCATTTTATCTTACATGTTGTTTCTGGGATTGGAGTTGAAACAGAAGAGGAATCTATTATCTCCCTGACACCAAAATTTACCAGTCATGTTATTTTTGCTGTAATATTTGTCTAAGTAAAATACATTGCATCTAGGTGAACATTTCCTCAGAGGAAGTGATACTATCAGAGTTGCCCTGAGAGGCATTGCCTGCTACATGATTTCACTATAGTTAAATCATGTATCATGGTTAATTTCGTGTGTCCACTGGCTGGGCCACAATGGTTAAACATTATTCTACATGTTTCTGTGAGAATGTCTCTGGATGAGATTTACACTTAAATCATTGGATGTCTGAGTACAGCACATTATCCTCCATAATGTGAGTGGGCCTCATTCAATCAATTGAAGGTCAAAAGAGAACAAAAGACTGATATCCCCCGAGTAAGAGGAAATTCTACCAGCAAATGGCCTTGGGACTTGAAATGCAATGTCGGCACTTCCTGGGTCTCCAGTCAGACTGCTTCTTCCATTAGGTTTTGGGTTTGGCAAGCCTCCACAACTGTGTGAGCCAATTCGTTAAAATAAATCTTGACAGACAGATAGGTAAATAGATAGGTAGGTAGGAAGGTAGACAGACAGACAGACAGACAGATAAACAGACACACACACACGCACATGCGCACGCTATTGGTTCTGTTTCTCTAGAGGATCCTAATAAACCATTCAACTGATTCATTCAACAAACTATGATTTGGTACCAGTCACATGCCAGGTATTATGCCAGTTGCTGATGACACAAGGACAATTAAGACAGAGCCCTTGCCATCAGGGAGCCCATGAGTTGAGTGAGGGGACAGGCATGTAAGTTGGTAGAGTGAAGAGTTACAGGCACTATCCTGGTAGCAACAGGGACCCCAAGAAGGAGTGGTCAACTTGGAAGGTGGGGGTGAAGAGAGCTGCCTAGGGAAAAGCACAGCTGAAATGATCTTTTGCTTCTTTTTGGTGGAAGGGGTGAGCAGCAATGGTCTGCAATGCCTGGAACCTCTGCCTGCTGACCTCGATTCACCCACCTTACTTGGTGCCTATGGCCTGACAGTCACACAGGGTACAGGGTAAGAACATGATGGGGTCTATCTCCTTGGCTTTGAGTTTATCAGATAAGAGCACTCCAATAAATACAAGGTAGGAGCAAAGTGAACAAATCATACCCTTTTTTCTATTTTTTTGACCTTCTTTCAAAGTTACTAAAATTGTTTTCATAACTACCATGTTCTCGTGTTTACAGACATCTAGCTCACAGTATAGTCAGGCAATATTTACTAAATTCACTCATCAGATGTGTCCATTTAGAAACTGCCCTAAAACAATTTATTAATTTTTGAATGGAGACTACTGGCATGCTTATTCATTATTTATTTATTTACTAAAGTTTTAAGTAAGAGAAAAAAACTATCTGCCACTTTCCCTTCGCCATAGTGCTCTTATAATCTGTGTAATACAGGATGTAAAATATACTCATGGCTACGTACTTGTGTGGATTATTAGTTGTGGCATCTTATATTTTTATTTTTAAATGCATGAGAATGTACATTCATCTCTACAACTCACAAAAGGAAAAATTTTGTATTAACAAAGTCTATTTTTAGTACCCCAGACTAAAGATGTCCCCAAATCAAGATCAGATTCACTGAGGCACAACTGGGATTTGAAGCACCAATAATACACACACCACACGATTGGGAAACAGGAAACATAAGCTGTTTGACAGCAGGCTTTGATGCTGATTTGACAAGATGTAAATGCTACTCAACACATAAAATAAATGCGAATAAAATATTCTCTAGGCAGTCTTCTGAGGGTCGTACGTGCAACAGGACCGGGAGAAAGCACAGCAGCCCTGACATCACAGATGAAGTAAAATGTGTGTTTTCCAGCTGTCTTGTTCCTGGCTCCAACGAGACACACAAGCCTGTATACCCCAAAGACCCGGCCAGCACCAGGGCAAGCAGGGCCCAGGCTGCTTCCGGCCTAGGACACCCTTCCTTAGACCTGGCCCTTCCCGCCCAGTTAGAGCACGAAATGCACTGGATGTTTGTTTCGATGATAGACACAATTTGGTAAAAGAATTCAAACTCTGATGTGGAACCAGGCATTCACTGGAGAAGCTGCGCTGCAGGTAAGCACATGCTGTCATTATCACAGTGACTTTTATTTAAGCTGTTAATAATAATTATAGGTGTGTGTGTGTGTGTGTGTGTGTGTGTGCAAGCATGTGCACATGTGTGTTTTTAGTGGTTTAATTTTACTCAAAACAAGATATTTTTCACAAATCTCCAGAATGGAATCATACTCACTTACAATACTAAAAACAGGAGATAAAAACATTTTATAGCCTTTCAATCACTCTAAAAGATTATAACAAAGAATGTGTATACTATATTTCCAGCAGTATAATACCTTCTTCAAAGTATTAATTTTAAAATTTAATACTTTATTCAAGGGCACACAGCTAATCAGTGAGACATGTACCTTTTGACGATCTTTACTCAAAATGCCGAACCTCAAGTGAGATCAGAATCCTCACATTACTAGTCCTCTATAATACAGTACATGCCTTGACAGAAATTACTATCAATGGCAGATGGTAATGGTCACTATTACAGAGTGCCATTGTATGATACGAATATCCACAGGAGAGAAGCTCATGTTCATTATCATTGTCCTTGCTGTCCAGCAAAACCAGCATGATTTTAGGGTACTTACCATAATTGCCCTCTGAGGCTTTTCTAATATCAAACTCAAGCCCAGAAATAAGCAAGATCCCTGCTGGGAATTTTTCTGATCTCTTTCAAACATCAAAGACCATTTGAAAGGAAATTAAGAAGGCAGTAAGGAAAGCATCTTAGAAAAAGGCAGTGAGCAAAGCAAATCTCGAGTGAAAAGAACAAAACCGAAAGCATCACAACTACCTGACTTCAAAATGTACTACAGACCTATAGTAATCAAAACAGGATAGTATTGGGTAAAAACAGACACAGAGACCAATGGAACAGAATAGAGAGCCAAGACATAAATTCACACATTTATAGCCCATTGATTTTCCGAAAGGAACCATGACCACACAATGGGGAAAGGACCGTCTTCAATAAACAGTTGTGTTAGTCACTTTTGCATTTCTATAAAGGAATACCTGAGGGTGGGCAATTTTGAAAGGAAAGAGGTTTATTTGGCTCACAGTTTTGCAGACTGTACAAGAATCATGGTTCCAGCATCTGCTTTTGGTGAGACCTCAAGAAGCCTTTGTTCACAGTGGAAGGCAAAGGGGGAGTAGGCATTTCACATGGCAAATGAGGCAGCAGGAGAAAAAGGAAGCGGTGCCAGGCTCCTTTGTATAATCAGATCCTGCTATAACTAACAGAGCAAGAATATTTTCATTCCCATGGGAAGAATACTAAGCCATCATGAGGGATGACTCAGACACCTTTTACTAGGCCCCACCTCCAATACTGGGGGTCACATTTCAACATGAGATTTAGAGGGGACAAATATCCAAACTATATCGACAGTGTTGGGAGAACGGAATATCCACATGCAGAAGAATTATATTAGACCCTTGTCTCACACCATACACAAAATCAATTCTAGATGAATACAGACTTAAACACAGACCTGAAACTGTAAAACAACTAGGAAAAAAAGCATAAGGGGAAAACTGCATGACATAGTCCGGCAATGATTTTTGTGTGTATGATCCCAGAAGCACAGGCAAAACTACCAAGCTTCTGCACAGCAAAGGAAACAATCAGCAGAGTGATGAGACAATCTATGGGATGGGAGAAAATATTTACAAAGTACCTATCTGATAAGAGGTTAATATCCAAAAAAAATAAGCAGCTGGGCGCGGTGGCTCATGCCTGTAATCCTAGCACTTTGGGAGGCCGAGGTGGGTGGATCACCTGAGGTCAGGAGTTCAAGACCAGCCTGGCCATCATGGTGAAACCCCATCTTTAAAAAAATAAATAAATAAATAAGCAAAGGACTTGAATAGAACTTTCTCACATGAAGATATACACATGCTCTTCAGAGAGGTAAAACATGTTCAACATCACTAATCATTAGGGAAATGCAAATTGAAACCACAATGCAATATTACTTTACACAAGTTTGAATGACTACTATCAATAAGACAGAAGATAACAAGTGTTGGAGAGGTTGTAGAGAAAAGGGCACCCTTGCACACTGTTGGTGGGACTGTAAATTACTACAGCCATGATGGAGAACACCATGGAGGTTCCTCAAGAAATGAAAAATAGAATGATTATATGATCCAGCAATCCCACTTCTGGGAAAGGAAATAAAATCAGCATGTCAAAAAGATACCTACTCCCACATTTATTGGCCCACTAGTCACAATAGCCAAGATATGAAAACAACCTGAGTGCCCATCAACAGATGAATGAATAAAGAAAATGTTATACAGAACAGTGGAATGCCATTCAGCCTTTCAAAAGGAAATTAGACCAGGCTCAGTGGCTCACACTCCTAATCCCTGCACTTTGGGAGGCTAAGGTGGGCAGATCACCTGAGGTCAGGAGTTTGAGACCAGCCTGGCCAACACGGCGAAACCCTGTCTCTACTAAACATACAAAAAATAGCCAGGTGTAGTGGCACGCACCTGTAATCCCAGTTACATGGGAGGCTGAGGCAGGAGAATCGCTTGATCTCGGGAGGTGGAGATGGCGGTGAGCCAAGATGGTGCCACTGCACTCCAGCTTGAGTGACAGAGCAAGACCCATCTCAAAAAATAAAATAAAAAGGGAAATTATGTAATTTGTGACAATGAACCTGGAGAGCATTATGTTATGTAAAATAAGGCAAGCACAGAAGGACAAATACTGCATGATCTCACGTCTATGTGGAATTTAAAAGAGTTGAACTCATAGAACAGGAAAGTAGCATGGTGACTGGCTGGGGCTGGAGGGATGTGGGAGGGAGAAATGATAGTCAGAGCACAAAGTTCCAATTACATCGGAGGAACAAGTTCAAGAGATCTGTTGTACAACATGGTGACTGTAGTTGACAACAATGTGTTGTATTCTTAAAAACTGCTGAGAGAGTAGACTTTTAAAATTATTGGTACTATTTATTCTGCTTTTGAAATTATAAAATACTTAGCTAAGAAGTAGAAAACAAACATACTAATTTAAAGGTGTGGTCCAGTGACCACTTACTGTATAAATTCTCAGGATTCTTATTTAAAATGCAGATTCTTTCTTAGATCTTAAAAGTATAGATTTTAAACATTCTCAGCACAAAAAACTAACTATGTGAGGTAATGCATATGGTAATTCACTCAATTTAGCCATTCCACAAAGTATGCATATTTCAAAATATGTTGTACACAAAAAATATATACAATTTTCATATGTCCATTTAAAAACAGGTTTTGGGGGGCTGGGTGCAGAAGCTTCTATCTGTAACCCCAGCACTTTGGAAGGCCAAGGTGGGCAGATCATCTGAGGTCACAAGTTTGAGACCAGCCTAGCCAATATAGTGAAACCCCATCTTTACTAAGAATACAAAAATTAGCCGGACGTGGTGGCCCATGCCTGTAATCCCAACTACTCAGGAGGCTGAGGCAGGAGAATCGCTTGAGCCTGGGAGGT
>PVKP010007368.1:0-65654 GCA_004027715.1 Plecturocebus donacophilus | reverse complement strand
TAGCATAATAGCCTTCAGGTACCCAAGAAGATAACGTATTCATCATTCCCACAGACAGCAAAAAGAAAAAGAAAAAGAAAAAGGGAAAGGGGAAATAAATCTATCCGGAAGCAGGAGGCATTCAGATTGCCAATAGGAAAACCTAATTTCATCAGTACCCTGGTGATTCTCAACCTGCTTGGGCTTGTCCTTGTTTCTGTTTGTTTTTATGGCAGAGTTTTGAAAATCACCCAAGAGGAAAAGAGACTGGGTGACATATGTACACACACATTAAAATTAATGTGAATTGGAATTAATTTGGTTGATAGTGTCCCAGCCAGAGTTTTAATGCCAGACTCTGGCTGGTGGGGAAGAAGGGCTTTATGGGAGGGACATATGAGATAAGGTTGTCCAGTGTGTTTTTGTGCCTGAGCCATCACATTTATAGTGTGGCTTTATAGACAAACCCAGCTCACCCCAACAGTAATTGTTGCCTAGCTTCCACTCACTCTAGGACCTAGCACCTGCCCTTCTGGCAAAGCAAAGCCTCCATGTGCCGTGGGTTTCCTGTGGAAGTCAATTTCCCACTGCTTGAATGTGCCAGGAGGGAGCAAGGTTTTCCAGAAACAGCCCAGACCAGAATCAGGAGAACCTGGGTCCAGAATCTCTGCTGTTCTCCTGGCAGTATAATCTTGACCAAGCTATATAGCTTCTCTGAGCCTCCGTCTCCTCAGCTGTATAATGGGAAAATAATACCACCCTTATTGAGATGTGAGAATTGCAAGAGACCAAGCATGGGAAAAGGCAGGCGTGTGGACAACACTTAGATGTTCACTGCCTTCCCTCATCCTTTCCCGTTCCTATTAAGTTACCCATGGGATCACCATAGTATGAGGATGGCCACTAGCAGAAGGCATTGTCCTCAGGGCTCTGAGATCTTCATTTGCCCTTTGAAAATAAAAATAAAATACCTGGGTCCTACTTTGCCAAGAAAGGAAGGTGAAAAAAAAGTCAGTCTTTCTTAAAAAGTGCGGTGGTTTATACAAAGTATACGTGATCAGAGGTAATATAGTGTGAATATGTGTCCCCACCAAATCTCATGTTGAATGTTAATCCCCAGCGTTGGAGGCTGAGCTGTTGGGAGGTGTTTGGGTTATTAGGGTGAATCCCTCATGGTTTGGTGCTGTCTTCATGATGGTAAGTTCTTTAGTTTCTGGTTGTTTAAAAGGGCATGATACCCCCCCAACTCCCATGACGCCCTCCCTGGTAGCTGCCCCCACCATGTGAGACACCTGTTCCCCCTTGGCCTTCAACCATGAGTAAAAGCTCCCTACGGCCTTCCCGAAAGCCATGCGGATGCCAGTGCCATGCTTGTACAGCCAAGAACTGTGAGCCAGTGCAACCTCTTTCTTTATAAATTACCTCGTCTCAGGTTTTTCTTTATTGCAAACCAAGAACAGCATAATACAAGATGACTGGTGATTTTTTTTTTTGAGACAGGGTCTGGCTCTATCACTCAGATTGGGGTGCAGTGGAACGATCACGGCTCACTGCAGCCTCAGATTCCTGGGCTCAACTGATCCTCCCATCTCAGCCTCCTGAGTAGCCAGGCCTACAGGTGTGCACCATCACATTGGCTATTTTTTTTTTTCAATTTTTAGTAGAGACAAGGTCTCACTATGTTGCCCAGGTTTATCGCAAACTCCTGGCCTCAAACGATCCTCCCACTTCAGCCTCCCAAAGTGCTGGGATTACAGGCATGAGCCACCACGCCTGGGTTGACGGTTGGTCATTAAAAATACCTTTCAAGTTTGAGCTGGAGGACTGACTGGCACCACAAACTACCTATCTCCCTCCTCAAGAGGATGATGACTTCACATAGACCCTAGGCTGCCCACCTGGGATGTACGAGGTGTTTGGCAGAAAATGAATCCAGAAGTTTATTTCGACTTAACCCAGGTGCACGTGTGAGGTTTCTCACTTCCACTCACAGCCAGCCCTGTTTACACGTGCATATGCATTCACACACAGAGGCAGGCAGCTTTGATCACAGATGCGGGGGCTTCCATGACACATCTTCCAGAAGTATCTCAGCAGTGACTGAGTGGCACAAGCCTTTCCCTTACCGGATGTTTAGAAACAATTCTTTTGCATCTACCACTGCTCAGCGTCATGGCTACGCCCCAAATCAGTTTCCTGACCATACACACCAGCATCCCAGAATTCTTGTGAGGATGACAAGTCACCCCAACACTCACTAAGTATTTGTCAAATTTGAGTATGCCAATTGCTTCATCAGGCAAAGGCTTTGTGTGTTTTCTGAGTGTGAGGCCCCCTTCTTAAATGTCAACCGGCCAGATCCACCTTCAACAGAGTAGTTATACTTTTACTCTCTGCTGCTTAAGCCTAAATATGACAAAGAAATATAATAAATTTACATAATCACAAACACATCAATATAGAGTTTATAAACTGGGAGGAGGGATGACCTTATGTGTATTCAGTCTATGCACAATATGGGATATACCTATGGTGTCTTAGATTCCCTTGAAGTAATTTTAAGTCTTCCTAGGGGTCTGTCACCGACGAGCTGAGAACTGCTCATGTAGGGTGCATGTAATTGTGGGGTTGCTGCCTGCTCTGTGCATCTAAAGCAAAAATACAGCATGAAATCGGTAGAAAGGAACCTGCCTGAACTGATGTGTTCTGAATCGCTGTGGCCCATGTTCAAGAGGCCACGCTCTCAACTGTTCTGGATTCACTGGGGATGCTAACACTGTCTCTTCCTCACTGTGCAATGCAAGTACTGCAAGGCTTCTTGATTACTGGACATAGCAAGCTTTAAAAAATTAAATACGGTCAATTATCAGTAGATTCACAGTGATGTTAACCTGACTTGAACTCAGAATCTAAACTTGGTTTCAATTTGGCTCATATTTGTCAGTGTTTCTAGGCAGCCTAATTTGGTTTGGATGTTTATTTTTAATTTGGTTCTGGATAGCACTGTGGGATGAACATATTTCCCAAAAGGAAACAAATAATGTTAATTCCAAGGGACTTCACACTTAGCTGCAATGCATTCTCTAGAGTACAAGAGATAGCAAAGGGAGCTGAAAATGCATGTCCATTTTTTCCTTGCCAGTCAGTCGAAACTCATTGTGAGGTGGCTTCAGACCCTTTTCCAGGCTCACAAGCCCCTGGTCTGGCCCCTGGTGGTGTCTCTCCTGCATTTCCCAGTAGGTCCTGCCTTGCTTTCTGTACTCTAGCCATACTGTTCCCCTTTCATTTCTTCATGCTCCCAGTGGTCCCTCCCACCCCAGGGCCTTTGCACATGCTCTTCACATACCTTCTTCCTTTTCACCCTCTTACTCATCCTTAAGAACTCATCCTTGAGAACTCAACTCAGGAGGCTGTGCCTCTCAGGAAGCTTTCTCTGAAATCCCTACTGTGGTCAAATCCCTCGTTCCTCCCAACATAGCTTCTCCTAACACCTCTATCTCTAGCCTTCTTTGCACTTCTCATAGTTTCTACTTTCCATTTGTTTGTGCAGTTTTTTGGATGCCTCCTGCACTGAACTCTGAATTCCTCCAGAGCAGAAACCGTATCTACATGTGTTTGCCACTGTCTCCCCAGTCCCTAAGACATTGCTTGGGGAGCACCAGAGAGCCTCAGTAACATGAGGTGCCTCCTTCATTTGCTGAATGAACAAATCAAATATATATTGTTATTTTTAATATTTCAATGATCATAATTGATCAAGGGAAAGGAAAGAAGTAATGCTGAGATACCCTAGCATAGCTAGAGGCAGAGTGGCACAATGAAGTGACTGGATTTTAGAGCAGGAAAATAACGAGCGTTTTTCAGCGACGTGACATTGGGCCAACAATTTAACCTCTCTGAGCCTCAGTTTCCCCATCTGCTAAATTGTAATCTCAATATATTTTCGTGACGGTCAAATAAGATACAGAAGAAAAAAAACATTGATTGGCTTCCTTCCATTGATTATCTTATTATATTCTGCTTTGCAAAAGACAAAGTGTGAAATTTGGCAGGTGTGAAATAACAGCCCAGGGGCCCCACCTCACTGGCCAGTGTTCAGAACTCCCCTTCCAACACATCCGACTTCTTCTGGGGGTAGAACGAGCAGGTTTTCAACAGCAGGATGCGGGATGAGCTTTCTAAAGACACGCGTGCCTCAAGAGTGAGGCGCCATGTGATAGGTTTCTCCCTTAATTTAAAGACACGTTGGAACAACTGATTCCCAGCGGCCATTTTTACAGATGAACCATGGTGGCATTCAACAGCATGTCTTCATTTGTGTCTTTGTTTCCATCTTCCTAAGTTAATGTGTCATTTTGGAAAAAGTTTCAAAATAGCTTTGGAAACAACTTTAAAATAGCATCCAGCAATGCCATTTATTTTTAAGTTGCAAACAGGCCAAACTCACCCAGGCTGTCGGAAGCAAGGACAGGGGTGACTCAGAGGAGGGGCTGTGGCCAGAGGGCGCAGGAAGGGGCTGGCGGTGTGCTGTTTATTGAGCTTGGTACTGGTGACTTTCTCTCTCCCTCCTTCCATCCTTTCCCTTCTCTTTCCAGTTCTAACCTCTGCAGGAGCACATGTGTACACACACACACACACATACACACACACATACACACGCCTTCCAGTCACTCATGGTGATGGCCTGCCAGCTTCTGATTCTCACATCTAACCTGACTTTTTCCACAACTCTAATTTGTCAAAACCCAGACTCTGGAAGTTTCTCCTGTCCTTAGTAAAAAGAATTTGCTGTAAAATCTTTAATAACCTCCTATCCCAGACCTTTAGCATTCCCTTCCCCTTTTCTACATGCACACACGCACACTCGCCCTGTATCTACATCTCCATCCCCACCCTGGTCCCTCTTACCAGGATGCGGGCTGTGCAGAGCCAGGGACCTTCCTGTCTTATTACCTCTTCCCTTCCGCACCTCCCTCTGGTCCAGCAGTGTGCGTGGCACATAGGAACATGGTTGATTGTCACTGACTCAGGGGAGGACTGAATAAACATCAAAAGCCTGTTTTGTTCTTGCCTCTGCCTTTCCTGTGTTACCAAGTCCCCACCCTGTACCCAGGTCTAATATGATGTGTCGTTTCCGGATCTCTGTTGTAAAAATCTTCCCTTTACACTGTTCTCCTGAGCCTGGTCCTTGACTCACTCTGCCAGCCCCACGAGGGAATTCAACCCCGCTGCACCCTAGCACATGCACAGGGGCTATTTGATAATTTACAGTATTTAATCTCTCCCATCTGCTGCCGGTCCTCCAGGAGCTAACTCAAGCCCAGGGTGACGCACACAGCCTGCCCCTCGCTTCCTGTGCTTCACCCCACCCTCCACAGCCTGGCACCTCCTGACGCCCACCACCTGCCTGTGCTTCCACCTGCCACCTGCCTCTTACTCCTTCGCAGTGGGCCCCACCCACCAGCCAAGACACTCCCTGCACCCCAGCCCTGTGGGTGTGACCAGCAGCTTGGCCTGCCAAGTCCCCATCCAGCAGGCAGCTCTAAGGGCTCCAGGTCTGGCCAATTCCACCTGCCAGATGTCACTCCTCCAAGCTTCCATCTTCTCCTCACTCTCTCCCCTAGTTCAGGCCCCATCATTTCTCCTGGACTATGGCAATAGCCTCCCCTTCCAGGCCTGAGGTTTTTCTGTTATCCACTGATTTCCAAATGATCATTGTATTATCTTGACAATTACAAATGTAAGCCAATGTTGAGATTCACTCAAGGTAGTTAGCAAAATATTAAGGGAAATATTAAAGAAAGTAGTGACTCCAACATGATTGATGCCACCAGGTAGTGACCCCGACGTGATTGACGCCACAAGCCAGGAAGACACTGAGTGAGCACAGACTTTGTGTAATGTATGCAGTTAGATGAAGATGGTCCAAGACATGGCCTCCAGCTCTCTGGGACTCACAGTCCTCAGGGTGATGGCGCAGCACAGGGGCTACCTGGTAAGTGCAATTCAGTGCCAGAGGGAGGGAAGGAAGCCCTGCATGCTCACGAGATGAAAACAGAGATGAGAAAATCAGAGACCAGCAAGGCGCCTTGGAGAACAGGAAGGATGGCATATCAGGCTGTGCGCTTCAGCATGGCCAGGCAGGCCCTCCTGTCCTCTCCACTGGACACGGACACCCTAGCAGAGTCCCTCACTCAAAGCAGATGCTCAGTGAATATATAGGGAACAAATGAATAACTCTAGTACAACCCCTCTTATTTTATGTAAGAGAAATATCAGAGAAAACTGAGGCCCTCAAAAGTTAAATGATTTGCCAAAACGTCACAAAACCGGTTGGGGCACAACCAAAGCCCACATCTGCCTCCCTACCCTGAGCTCTTTCCCCCACACTGAATGGCTGACCTTAACCTTTCCTTCTCTGAGCTAATGAAGCCAATTTATTTTATCTTTCCTTTCCATGTCACTTTTCTATCCCTTGAAACATATTTCATAATAAAAGAGCAAGATATGCAATTTTTAGCATAGAAAATAAACTATTACCTCTTTCAAAAAGTTGATTATAAAAATACAAAGCATATTTTTATTTAGAATGCTGCTTTTGTATTTAATTATTAAATAAGCAATAGATATAACCGCATATGGTGCCATCTAGCTGGAAAGAATTCTTTACACACTTTGATGTTCTCCTGTTGACTTTTCTCATCTTGACGGGGTATCATGAACTAAAACATGGCATTTTTCCATAAAAGATGTCTGTATCTCTGTAATATACTGTATCACCCATGTATCGTGAGCTTTCAAAGCACACATGTCAACATGTTTTTATGTTGTTTATTTTTATTGTACTAAAATGTATATAACACAAAATGTTCCACTTTACCCATTTTAACATACGACTCATTGGCATTAAGTAAGCTGACAATTTTGTATAACTAACACTGCTACCCATCTCCAGAACTTTTTAATCATCCTAAGCAGAAACTCTGTAGTGCTTTACTCATAACTACCTATTGCCCCTCCCTTCAGCCCTGAAAATCATCATTCTATTTTCTGCTTCTGTGGATTTGACTACCCTAGGTAGCTCATATAAGTGGGATTAGATGGCATTTGTCCTTCTGTATCTGGCTTACTAAACTTAGTATAATGTTTTCAAGTTTCCTCCATGTTCAAGCATCTGTCTTGTCTTTTTAAAGCTGAATAGTATTTCATTGTGTATGCAACTCATTTTGTTTATCTATTCATCTATCAATAGATGAATTTAAGTTGGTTCTACCTTTCGGCTCTTGTAAATAATGCTGCTATGAACATTAGAATACAAGTATCTGCTTGTGTCTCTGATTTCAATTCCTTTAGCATATACCTAACAGTGGAATTGCTGGATCATATGATAATTCTATATTTAGCTTTTTGAGGTACTGTGACACTGCTTTCCAGAGTGGCTGCACCATTTTACATTCTTATCAGCAATGCATGAGAGATCCAATTTCTCCACAGCCCCACCAACACTGGTCATTTTCCACTGCTGTTGTTTTAATAATCATCATAATGGGTGTGAAGTGTTGTCTCATTGTGGTTTCAATTGCGTGTGTGTGTGTGTGAGAGAGAGACAGAGAGAGATAGAGAGACAGACAGGGAGAAAGCAGCCAACTCTCTCCGGGCTGGAAAAGACCTCTATCATTACATCCTGAGCCCCATCCTCATGAGAAGGCCAGGACCTCAGTCTCCAGAGAGAGGATAGAACTCTTGATCTGAGCCCAGATGCCATGAGCAAGTTCATAAGAGTTTACAGAAGCATGTTCAGCTGAGAAGCCAGCACCCTTCCAGGTTTTTCAAACTCACTTCCTAAAGATTCTTCAGAGCCCTGAAGAAAAGGAGAGAGGGAAGCAGGGAAGAGAAGAAGGGATAATTGGGGCATACATCAGAGCTCAGCGTGGCCAAGGAGTGTCATTGTCAAGGGAAGGAACTGGGCTTCTCTCACTGAGTTACCAAAGCAAATGATACAACAGCCAGGGCCCAGCCCAGACTCAAAGACAGAATGAGATATTAACAAGGGAGAAACTCAGAATCTTGGTAAGGTTACCAGGGAGGTCAGAGCCTCTAAGATTAGGATCTGGAGTGAAATAGAGGCAAAACAACAGGAAACAAGGTCAAAAACTGGAAGGCTTGATTTTGGCTACTAAATTGGGATTGGTTACGCAGGAAATAAAATGCAAAACAAAAAAAAAATCAACAGGCAGTAGGGCTCCAGGTCACTGACTCAGCCCAGTTAAGTGCAAAGTAGCAGGCTGGCAGCTTTACGCTGGGTTCCCCAACATCCCTGGCTCTACCCAGTGGTATATCTTCTTCCATTCAACAAACGACCCTTCCCACAGGCTTTGCCACTGTCCCCCATAGGACTATACCACTCTCAAGGTCTTTCCAAGCAGCCTTTAGGCAAACCAGACCACTGATTCTCCAGTTTTTCAGTGGAGTAAGCAGAGAAGTCAGAGAAAACAAAGAAATCAGAGCTTCCATCCCCAGATGGATCTGCTCCACCTCTGAACTAAGATGAGAAAAGTTTTAAGACTAGTGGAGTCATGGACCCCAGAGGTACATTGTTAAAGAATATGGAAACTCTGTGTGGTAGGTGGGCTTCTCAGACAAATCCCAAGACCCCCACCTGCTGATGTGCATGCCTGCATCTGTATCATTTGGAGGACCTGTGAATATGAGAGATAGCACCCTAGGCAAAAGGGAGATTCTCCTGGGTGGGCCTGGCTTCATCAGATGAACTTTTAAGAGGTGAAGCATCAGAGAGATCTTCTCCCACTAGCCTGGAAAGAGACCACGCTGTGCTGTGATCTGCTTAGGGAGGTCTCATAACAAGGAACTTCTGGCAGCTGAGAGCATTCCCCAGCCTTGGGATGTGCTTGGAAGATGACCCTGAGCTTCAGATGAGATCATAGCCTCAGCTGGCACCTTGCTATCAGCCTGGTAAGAGGATGCATAGAAGACTCAGCCTGGGCTTCTGACCTTCAGAAAGTGTGGTTTAGCGTGGAGTCCGCTGTTGCACAGCAATACAAACCAATCCACCTCGCCTACCTGATGGAAGGCAGCAGTAGGTTTAACCTGACCCTCAGGCTTCTTAGATGTGCTCCGTGATGCAGAACAGCAGATCAACACACACATCAGAGATTCATAAATTCACACAAGGCCTTGGAGAGCGTGTCTTCCAACCCTCAGAGAGGTTTAAGTGACTTGCTCAAGGACATGCTACCAATTAGTGGCAAATATGGTGGTGAATCTTAATCATTCCCCTATCTGGAAGTAAAAAGTAAAATGGGTCAAGGCTCCAGAGCACTCAAAAACGGAGGAATCTTCAACACCACCTTGTTGAAACCCCTCTGTTTGAGACAGGAGGAAACAGGCATGGAAGATTAGAGAGTTTGCAGTGTTCTGATTCCCAGAGCTACATCAAACCAGCAGGTACAGCCACGCCACAGATAACCATGCACAGACCACTGCCCTTCTAAACAGAAACAGGCACCAAAAACCACTGCCTGCCCGCTTATCCCCAAAACAAAAATCAGCGGCAAGATACATAAAAGATAAAGAGCTTCCCTGGCTGACAACTGAGCTGTTCCCAGCTCTCCCAGCTCACAGGAGACCGAGTTGTGATGTGGCCACCCTTGCCCGGGCTTTCTCCTCTGCAGGAAGCCTGGGCGACACTGAAGGAGAAAGTAGGGCGTTCTGAGGGATAGAAAGAGGGGCAGGCGTGTTCGGCTTCTTTTTTTCGAAGCTTAGAAACAAAAGAAAATATTGCAGCTTTGTTAGTCAAGGACCTTTTGTGGAGGTTGATGTGTGCCAGTCAGATCTGAGAGGGGTGTGTGTGTGTGAGACCGAGTAGCCTGTCAGAGCCTCATTTTCCAGGATGCAAGTCTCCCCCAACTGATAACACTCTAAATAACAGGTGAGTGACTCCTGGCAGGAAGGAGATTGTCTGACCTCATTGTTTGCCTTTTTCCCCCCTCTTTGTTCTTCACAAATAAAGGTTTTTTAATAAACTGAAAGGTCCTCCGCTCTTGCCTGATGATAAAATGAAAGGAACCAGTGAGGTATGGTACGACGTGGCAGCAAAAAAGGAGAAGCTCATCAGAAAATAACAAAGGTGCAAGTTAAAGATAAGGCAGCTGTCAGAGATTAATCCTGCCCGCCTGATTGTTTTCTTTAATACCAAAGCCTGCAATAGCAAGCGATAAGTTTGCTGAGTAATTTGGTTTTTGGTGAGGAAATAAAATTCAGGTAGGCCCCATAATTGATTTCCCTTTTTTTTTTTTTTTTTTTTTTTAGTTTTCTAAACATTAAACAACAACAACACAAAACCCTGCCTTGGCTACACTTTTCTTCTTCCAGCAGCACTGCCAGTATGCCATCCTCTTGACCACCCCCACCCACCGCGCTTCCTTGATCCCAGAATTTCCAAAAGGAGGGAGGAGCAAGAAAGAAAAGTTCCCATCTCTCAGCAACATCAGGTGCAGTTTACATGAAATCCTTAAATTCACGTCTGTTGCAGACTAAATTATGCCTCCATCTCCCTTACAGCTAAAAGATGTTGGCATCCTGACCCCTCATAGTTCAGAACGTGACCTTATTGGAAAATAGGGTCTTTGCAGAGGTAATCAAGTTAAAATGAGGTCATTAGCGTGGCCTCATCTAACCCGACTGGTGTCCTTATAAAAATGGGAAATTTGGACGCAGATACACACACATGGTGAACGCCATGTGGAGACGAAGCCAGAGATCAGGGTGACACTTGCACAAGCCAAGAACTGCCAAAGATCGCCCATAAACCACAGAGACAAGGAGAGAGGCATGGAACAGACTCTCCCTCGGAGTCTTCAAAAGGAACCAACCCTTCTCTTTAAGGAAGTACTAAGTACATTAAAATTAAGTTAGTAGAATAGGGTCTAATCCAGCATGACCAGTCTCCCTATAGGAAGAGATGAGGACAGAAACACACACAGAGGGAAGACCCTGTGAAAACACAGGAGAAGGTGGTGTCTGCAAGCCACGTGGAGAGGCCCCAGGAGAAACCAACCCTGCAGACACTTTGATCCCAGACTCTGGCCTCCAGAACTAGAAGTCAATACGTTTCTGTTATTTAAGCCACCCAGTACCATCCAGTTAGTACCATCTTGTTATGGCAGCCCTTGGAAACAGACACAATGTCTAGCTTTAATATTTGCAAGCAGCAAGAAACCCTCACCTTTAACTTGAATGTCACATTAATCCAGGTTCTCATTTTCTTCACATCCGAGACCCCGTCGGTTTCTTACAGCATTAAGCACATTACTCAAGAAGTCAGTCGAGGGGAAGTGGAACCTTAGGCAAATCCCTATCCCTTCCTTCTCTGTGTGAGCGGATTGGAGTACCTTCCCCCCTAAAACATCAGGGCATTTACGGACATGGATGCTACTCACCGGGTCTTTGCCACATGCACAAACTCAGTCACTGCCCCTGCATTTTCTGGATGTGTTGGGAGCCCAGAGCCGTCACCTTGCTGATCACATGGTACACTGAGAAAATGGCTTGGAGGTGGGGTTCTGCACCAGATGTCCCAAATGTCAGGCAAAATGCTCGCTCTCTAGCATCTCATCAGAGCATTACAAAATCCACGTTAGCTCTTTTAGACCAGAGCTTTGCCTGCTTCAAACTTTAATTGCACAGGAATGAATCAACCTGGAAACCTTGTTAAAATGTTGATTCTGATTCGGGAAGTCTGGGCTGGGGCTGCCGGGGCTGTGTTTCTAACAGACACCAGGTGATGCCTATGATGCTAGACTGGTGCCTGAGCTGCACCTAGGGCCAAGGCTGCAGATCACGATAGCGTAGAGGTGTGGGGAAGGTGTCTCGGAAAGGGGATCCCTGTGGTTGCTCAGAGGCAAAGCTTTAAGTGACCATAAAACTCCACATATTCAGAGGTCTCTGGGTTGGGGAAATCTTTAGCAGGGTCAGAGAAACAAAAACAGAACAGGAGCCATGAGTTCTGGCTGGGAGGCTGGGAGGCTCTGAAATGAGAGAGTGCGGCGTGCATACACGCACCAGGGAATGTGCTAGTAGGCAGCGCCAGCATGAGCAGAGCCTTATTTATTGTGACAAAATGAACAGCCCCCAGGTTGCTCATCCAGCGGCTAATTTCTCATCTTATCTATTATGTGAATGAGATGGGAAAACAGTTTCCTGTTTCTCACAGATATCACTGACATGAAAGATACTCAGCGAATTCCCTGGAAAGCCATGCAGTCGCATCCATCCGCCGGCTTGCTGGTTTCAAGGGGAGGAACTGATGCAGCCAGGGCGGCTCCCAGATGGAGAAGTGAGTAAAGAGGCTTCTTTGCAGATGCCCTCCTGCTAATATCACCTTGGAGAATGACTGAGGAGCTGACAGGTCTTTTTCTGCTGTAATATTCCATGGCAAGATATTCGAGGCCCAAGTGATTGTCCTGGGAGTGGCTTTGAGGCTTTCCTTGGTCTGCTTCCAAGCTGGCTGTGTGATGGGGTCAAGGATCCCCAGCTGGAAGGGAGGCCCAGCTGGCAGCCACCACCTCCTCCTTCAACCTGTCCTCCCATCCACACAACGAGCTCCAACAGCCTCACACCCCCGCCTTCCCAAAGCACCAACAATCACGAATCTTCCCCAGGAGAAGGATGCTGCCCTGTTCTGGTATAACGAAGAGTGTCTGGGAGAAATGATTGGCATTTGTTTCAACTCTCTCTTACTGACAGTGAAGAAACTGAGGTCCAGTGTGGTGGACAGATTTGCCCAAGGTTACCTAACGGGTAAAGAGCTGAGCCTTTTGAAGCCATGCGGTGATCAAGGTCTCATGGAAAGGCAAGTCTCAGATAGGAATCAGCATTGGGTGTAGGGCTCTGAAGAGGATGGATACTCAGAAAAATCCTCCTGACTCTGGAGATTCGTATTTTGCCCTGGAAAGACAACACATCTGACCACAGTTTCTGATGGAGAGACACAGAAGTGGAGAATCCACAAGAGGGGTTCCCAGCTTGGGTCACTTGTCAACATATGGCGGGGAGTGAGGGAGAGTAAGAATGCAGATGCCTGGGCCTCACTGCGGAAAACTGCATTTGAATCTCTCAGGCCTCACAGCCCCTGTAAGCTTGTTAGACATGCAGAGCCTCAGACCCTGCCTGGCTTAGTGAATCAGAACCGGGGTGGTTTCTGTGCTTGTTGAAGTTTGAGAAGGACTGCTTGAGCTACTCAATGGAACCACCTGATGCCTGGGCCCCACCCCAGGTCAAACACATTAGAATCTCCAGACAGTGTGGACTGCCATGGGTGGTTTCTAGAAATGCAAGGACCATGGAGAAGAGAGCAGGCACATGAAATGAGCTTAAAGGCATCAGAGACAAACTGACCTGAAATCACATTTCGCAAAATCACCAGGCACATTGAGGAAAAGAAGTGTGAATGAAGACATGGAGGCCAGGGAGGCCTGGTCCCACCTCAGCCTCTGTCTGTCCCCCAGCGATGTGGCCTGGAACAGACCACGGCTGACTCCAGAGAGGAAGATCTGAAGTCTGATGATTCTGCGTCTGCCTTGAAACAGGGCGAGAGCCGAAAAATGACTTTTAGGTCCCAGTGTGCTATGCTGGATAAATAGGAGTAGTGCTACGGCTGGGATGTTTGCGTCCCTCCAAAATACATGGGGAAATATAATCCCCATTGCAGTAGTATTAAGAGTTGCGGCCTTTAAGAGGTGATTAGGTCATGAGGGTGCCTCACTCAGGAATGGAATTAAGGCTCTCATAAAAGAGGCTTCATACAGGGCCCTTTTTGCCCTTCTGCTATGTGAGATGTGGCAAAAAAAAAAAAACAAAAAAAACAAAACCCACTATCTTAGAAGAGAGCCAACCCTCACCAGACACAGAGACCAGCAGCATGGTGCCATGATCTTGGACTTCCCAGCCTCCAGAACAGTGAGAAATTAATATACCAGTCATAAATTATCCACGCTGAGATATTTTGTCACAGCAGCACAAAAGAACTAAGACAAGAAGGTTATGAGATAGACAGTACATAAGAGATGCTAAAATTAAAACAAGGTTCTAATAGTTGTGTCACAGCCGCGTGACCCCGGGCAAATTCTGTAACCTCTAAGCTTCAGTTTGCTCATCTATTAAATGAAGAGAAGAATCGCTAATTATGAAGTCACTGTGACCTGTCAGGAACTAAACGTTGAAAGCTCTTGACAAAATTTCTGGTTCCTACGCTCAAAAATAGTAGCAAGAATTAATGGCAATTCAGTTTCAACTGCCTGGTCATTCTGAGTAAGATTTTAAGTTAGTAGAAGGCAGATGAGATGTGAACCATAACCTCCTTGCAGAATGAAAACCTGATGTCATGGTTTATCAGTAACTCTCCCAGCTATGAAAAACTGTTATCTCTGTCTCCTCCAGGCAAGCCTTGTTTAATCCATCACAGTGGCTTCCCACTAATGTGTACACACACACACACACACACATTCCTGGGAAATATACATAAAAAAGAAATATATATATAATATTATATATAGAAGAAGAACAATGAGAAAGAATATACACAATAACGCAGGAAAGCATGCAAATCAAAAAGGCGTTAACTGATAGGGAAAAGGGAGCAAGGAGCTAGGTTGAAATTATGCAGAAGGCCCTCTAGATAAATACGAGAGTGAAAAGACAACTAATTGAAGAATGAGAGAGTTTTCTTAACCAGTGCTAGCTGAGTAAAAATATAATTATCTTTGATTCATGAAGATTGCTACAATATGACTCATTTACCAAAACAGTTACTAGCAGAATTACACTTGTTACTGTGAGACGACCACGTGGGAGCGAGGGCTGTAGTAAATACCAAATGTGTTTGGTATCTCACAATGGCACCTGGAAGGAGAGTTCTGTTTCCTGCTCCGTGGTTCTCTGTGCTGCTGCTGCTCTCAGCAGGGCCATCTGCGATTAGCAGGAGCACAGAGACCTTCCTGTGAGATGGGAAATGCTAATGAAAGTGCTCCTCGCCAGGTTCTAGGGGAATCTCAACTTTCCCAGCCTGAACACACACCATCTACATCCCAAACTTCTTCTTTGCCACGAGTGAAGCCAGAGCTCCCAGGCCGCTGTGCCCTTGATTTTCATGCATATTGAATTGATGTCTCTTTCACCAAAGACTGCACACACACCGAGAACTTAGAATATATTCATGTCTGTCTATTAGTTGTCCGATGGCTCTAAAAAGGGGAAACTTGCATTTTTATAATCAAATATTTTCTCTCTAGCTCAAACTGTTGTAGGCTTGGGTGTTTATCCCATAGAGCAGAGCTGCTTAAAGATTCAAACCTTCAACAATTATAGGAAGCTGACTGCTGGGATGATGCACTAAAATGGGTGGAAGACAGTCAGCAGGGCACCCTCAGAGGAAGAAGGGACCTCACCAGTGTTCTGGCCCAAACCATTCTAAGGCCAGATGTGGCTCTAGGAAGTACGTGTGTGTAAGTGATGAACACAGCCATGTGTTCTATAAAAACATAATGAAAGGCATGGGAAGAGATAAGAAGACGCATTTCTCACACAGCAGAAGAGCTCTGCAAGGAGAAATGTACAGAAAAAGGCACCAGCAAACAGTCCTGCAAGCACAAGAGTAATGAAAATAAATACAGCTTACAAGCCTAATGAAGAACATTTCAGAGCAGGTTGAGACCCTAACTGATACAAATGAGGATCATTAGCTTCCCTGGGCTCTCCTGTTCAGTGTAGGACAAGAACCGTGCAAATAGAAGGAGATGACCAGGGCTCTGATGATAAAATTATAACCCCACACCAGACCTGGGTCTTATAATGAGAAGAGGCATGTTCATCTCCAGTCTCAAAGCCACTTGAGGGCCTGAAGACCATCAATATAGATGACGCTTAGCTGTCCTCATCCACGGATAACAAATGTTTTCAGAACCACCCACTTCTCTTCCCCCCCAGTATGCCTAATACTTCCACAAGGCCTGGAAGCTAAAGAAGATTCCAGATATGAGTCTCTCTCAGGCTGAGATCAACCACACTGTTTATGATTATGAAGTGTCTACTACATGCTAGGCCTTGTGCTAAGTACTTTGCATGCATTACTTTATTTCATCCCATCCACAGGCCTGGAAGGTAAGTATTATCAGTATGCCCATTTTAATGATAAGGATAATGGAGGCTCAGGGAAATTGGGTAAGTTGCCCAAGGTCAAACAGTAAGTGAAAAGTCAGAGACTAAAGCAGAAAGCCAGCTTTGGTAGGTTGTTTTTAGGATCAACTCATGTGGAAAGGTGACAAAAATGACAATGCGCAGCCCTGTTAGAGCAAACACGAAATGAAGAATGACTCTGTGAAAGAAAGGACCTGTTCCAGGGCCCAGGGACAGAAAAGAACTTGGGAGATGTGAGGTGCTTCTAAGTGTCTATTACTGACTAATTATCAGCCCCCAAGATGTGATGTAAGATATCAGGGACTTTGATTCTCCTTCACATGATCTCTCCACATGGCTGCTTGGGCTTCCTCCAACATGGTGGCTGAGTTCCCATGGGAATGTGACAGAAGCTGCCAGTCTTTTTAATGGCAAAGCATGGAACTGGCACAGTGTTACACCACCACTGTATTCTTTTGGTCGACTCAGTCACAAACTCAGCCCTAATTCAGTGGGAAGAATGACAAAGAGTTAAAAAAAAAAAAAAAAAAAAAAAAAAAAAAAAAAAAAAAAAAAAAAAAAAAAAAAAAAAAAAAAAAAAAAAAAAAAAAAAAAAAAAAAAAAAAAACCAGTGTGATGGAATCACAGTTGACTAGGGTTGAAGGAGCAAGAAAGTGAAGGGTTGTGGTACATGGTGATGGGAGAGAGATTTTGCAAGGCTTTACCGGCCATGTGAAGGACTTCGGATTTCATGCTAAGTGCAGAAGAAACCTTTACTCCTTTTTCACCCTTGCTCTTATCTCAACTGTGGTAGAAGACTAATAAAAATGAGGACTGGAGGGATTTCATCTTAAGATCACAGAGCAAATCGGCATGCACATACGATGCATCTAATTCAGGCATTTAATGATTGTAAGGCATTGGTAAACTGTCATCTTCATATATAAGCTCCCCAAAAATATCATCTGTTGCTGAGGGACCCACATAACATGCCAGATTTCCAAGCTTCAGGAACAATGCCAATCTACCTCCCCAGGTGCCGTACCAGGCATTGCCACCCCATTTTCACATGCGGAATGACCGCTGCTTGGTTTTTTTACCCAACACCCTCACATACTTTATACTCCTAAACACAAAAAAGTCAATAGCCCTTCAGTTTGCTAATTACCAGCCAGTCTGTCTTTAAACACTGCTTTGAGGTCAGGGAGTTTTGCTGTGCCCATACAACTGAATCACTGGGTCCATCATGACTCCTCAGTGTTTTGGTGTCTTCATTGGTTAGAGAACTGGATTTCTTGGTGCCAGTTAGAGTCATTCAGTGAGGAACAAGTGAGGAGGAATAACTTCCCTCCATTGCTAAAGCCAGAACTTGTCTGTACAATGAGTGTAAAAGCTATAACACACTGGAGGGTAGGATGATGCTATTCAATACATTAAATACCTTCTCTGCTGAAGAATCAATGCAAGTCAGACATACTCCAAATTCTTGAGTTGCTAAGAATAGAGAAAGGAATTATCCATAAAATGTTTTTTTCCATACAATGTAGTAAGCATAGTGATACAGAGATTCAAAGGGTGCAATGAGATTCCAGAGTTGGGGACTCTAGCTGAGTTTTTGGGAGTGATGACCCAGGATAGACTTCATAGCGGAGGGAATTTGGAGACAGAATTTAGGAGGCGTGGCAGTTAATAAAAGTATTTCAGATAGACAGGAAATTGAAAAAAAAAAAGAAGGCTCATTTGTGTGAGAGAGCTAGGTAAGTGTCTGTTTTGAGAAGGTGGTTGCATAAGACAGCAATATTACTGGGACATAACTTTTTTTCTAAATAAATCTTGCCTCAGGTTTATTTCTACAAATAGCACAGAAGGATCCCAGCCCCATCCAGATGGCAGCCCAGGGAAGCTGCACCAGTCTTCTGTCCTCACGTTGGCAGACAGAGCTCTCTACTCTGAAGCCTTTGTAGGGGACTGGGCACCTTGGGGAGCCTGAGCTGGAACTGAGGCTGGAGTTGCAGCCTCGACCTTGGTTTGATCCCTGGCCTTGGCCTTTGGCCGGCACAGCCTGAGTCCCTTGACAATGTGGGCATGAGCACGCTTCCCAGGCTTGGGGTGGGCAATGCAGACAGGCTGCTGACACCCTGTGGGATCTTGGGCTTAACCTCCTTGGGCTTTACGAGGGCCCTGATAGCCTTGGCACGTGCACTCATGGCCTCGGTACTGTGGGCCCGCATCTTCTTTAGGCCCTCCTTCTTATGCTTCTTGGCAAAGTGCATGTTCCTCAGGAACTTGGGGTCCACCCCCTTAAGAAATTCGTATCTTTGTGATCGGGGTTCCTTGATACCATTTCTGTGCCACTTTCGGGACTGGCTGTGTGTGGGGTGGTTCTTGCACTGGGCCATGTCTGCACCTTAAGGTACATCTCCTGAAGTGCCTAGAACCAGAAGTAGTATATAACTTTAACACAAGGTGTGGCAAGGGACCTAAAGGAAATGATAAAGAATGGGCAGATCACAGAGGGCCGGGTATGCTGTGTTAAGGAACTTTGTATTTATGCTGCAACTATCAATGATTTTTAAGGAGAATGACTTGATCGGATTTCTGTTTGGATAAATTATTCTGGTAGAAATATAGACAATATTGAGGCAAGATTGAAAGACAGAGAGACCAGTAGGAGGGACTGACTCAATAGAACAGGTTTGTTACATAGGTAAACTCATGCCGTGAGAGTTTGTTGTACAGATATTTCATCACCCAGATACTAAGCTTAGTGCCCAATAGTTTTCTTTTCTGCTCCTATCCCTCCTCCCACCCTTCACTCTCAGGTAATTCCGTGTGTGTTGTTCCCCTTTCTGTATCCATGTGTTCTCATCATTTAGCTCCTACTTATAAGTGAGAACATGCAGTATTTGGTTTTCTTTTCCTGAATTAGTTTGCTAAGGATAATGGCCTCCAACTCCATCCATGTCCCTGCAAAGAACATGAACTTATTCTTTTCTATGGCTGCACCGTATTGCATGGTGTATACGCTCCACATTTTCTTTATCCAGTCTACCACAGATAGGCATTTAGGTTGATTCCATGTCTTTGCTATTGTGAATAGTGCTGTAATGAACACACACATGTACAGGTCTTTATGATAGACTAATTTCCATTCCTTTGGGTATACAACCAGTAATGGGATTGCTACGTCAACTGGTAGTTCTAGTTTTAGCTCTTTGAGGAATTACCACACTGCTTTCCACAGTGGCTGAACTCACGTCCACTCCCATCAATAGTGTATAAGCATCGCCTTTTCTCAGCTACCTGGCCAGCATCTATTGCTGTTTGACTTTTGAGTAATAATAATTCTTACTGGTGTAAGAGACCTGTCTTATTAATAAGATAAGGAAATCTAATAGAAAAAGGGGACAATTTGTGACACAAGATATAGAGTGATATGAGAGTTTGGAATCAAGGGGTGGACCTTAAAACCTTATCCTCTGCGGCTGGTGAAGGACAAATTCAGACCTGCCTATGAGGGTATGTGAGGATCAGGAGGGAAGTGCATATCGGTGGCATCCCATTGCTAAGACTTTCTGAACCCAGGGCAAAAGGATAAATAGATACTCACATGTCTATATCCACATATTTAAAATTTATAAATCAAGCAAAAAAAAAGTTAAACACAATATGTTAGATAGATATGTTCAATAGACTATTCTTATCTTGACAGAAATACCTTCTTTAGGATTTGGGAAGCCAACTTCTCATTTAGAGTTTTAGACTCCTCGGAGTTCTATGCTAGAACTCTGACAGAGCCACCCCATGACCCAATTATCGTGTTTTCCTACTTCTGGCCCCACAGTACACCACAAGAGACCTACAAGGACAGACGTGGACACCCACGCCTGCAAGGCCACATCCCTCTGAAAACAGCCACTCCTTGGCCACCCCGTGAGATTAAAGATGCATCTACAGTGGATTCAGCCATCCTTGGGAGAAAAGATTCTTGGAGAAGTCCATGCGGGATCTATAAACAGGCTCATGGCAATCTGTGCATGGAGTTCTGAGGTTCTGGGTACTCATAGTGTAGTATAGAAAAGGAAATGTAGTTCTGGTGGGCATGTCCCCCTTAGCTTCACACACCCCTTGCCCTATACAGAGAAGCCCAGGTATGAGGCCATAATGATGCTCTCTAAAGCTCAGGGCACAGGGCAGCAGCTTCTCTTGCCCAAGCCTCGGGATGGTACAGTCCAGTAGCCACCATGTTCTTGATGGAATGCTAAAAAAAAAAAAAAAAAAGCTAAAGGTGTTAGCCAGCACTGAAGCTGGTTGGAGATCCATCCCGAGGAACCAGTGCTACCTCTAAGGTTGTGTTCTTCTAACTCCTGAGAAACATAATATCCAAGTAGCTTGCCAGGAGAATTTGTTTTTTCACTTGAAGTAGAAGCACTCACCAGTCAAGCAAGCATGGACTAGAATCCCTGAGGTACCACAGCTTTCAGGCATTTGCTTGGTAGATTTTTTTTCCTACTCTCTGCCAATTTGAGTGGACTCCTAAAATTTGCTTTGTGCCAGAAGCATGAACTGGAAGGGGGAAAAAAGACATCACCACAAAACCCACTTCAAAAGCCAGAGAGCTCTTGAAACTGATTTCATCTCAGGAGTCTGCAACAGTGCTGAAAGCAGGTCACCTTCAGTAAGAGATCTGTCTGCCAGGAAAGCAGCAGAACTTCATGAAGAGCTGGTGTTCTCCCCTGACATAAAGGTAAAGCTAGGGCTAAATGGCATCCCTGGCCAACAGAAACAGGAGCTTATAGAAACAGGAATGTCCAGAGAACATTTTTAAAAACCTTAATAATTTTCTTTCCAAGGAAATGAACTATTTCAAAAAGGACAATGATGACATGAATTAAATAACAGAGCAATGGCCACACACAAATCATACCATTGTTAAAAATATTTTTATTCATGTGTAAAATGTTCTTCATGTTGCTTTAGGGATACTCTAGCTTCTCTTCCTGCATATTATACCTGAACAATGATGGAGTGATGTTTTTTTAAAAAATAGTAGGATTCAAAAGACCTTTTCTACCATTAATTTTCTATAATGGCTGCTAGAATCTTATTATCTGCATTTTATTGCTATGAAAAGTAAAATATAGAGCAGTTAAGTGACCATCCAGTGAACAAGTGGTAGGATTGGAAATAGCACCCAGTATTTCATCTTACCTATTAAATCATAGCTCTTGCTAACCTAGAGGTGCCTCTTTTCACACTAATCTACTTTTGATTCATGGCTATTGATGTCCTGAATGCTGACCTACTAGAAATCTATAATTAGTCAGCACCTAACTATATATTAGATTCTGTTAAGTAATTTCATTGCAAGAATAAGGGGGATGAAACTGGAAACTTTTTGAAGAAATAAAACTATTCCTAAACCTTTGAAGATAGGTTAATTTATGACATGTTATCCCATGCAACATGTATCAATTAAAAAAAAGTTCTGGTTTAGAAAAGAAATGGTAAGGAAAATGTTTAAGAAGTATTTAGATAAATTCATGCATAATGCATCCATCATGTATGGCCTACTATTAATGATTTCTGTTGTCCAAACCCTCTTGCACTAATTTACCCTCTCTCACAGCAATTATTATGGTCTACCTCGTACCTAGATCTATGTATGCACATTTTACTTTCCCCACTAAATTCTAAAGGTGATGATTGTGTCCCATACATTTTTGTGTCCTCCACAGTGCATAACAGTGCCTCACTCATAGTAGTAATAACTTGTTGCTGAATGGAAAAAAATGAATGTTTTGGATTATATCACTAGGCTTTTTAGATTGATGTCCAAGACAACCAGACCTACCCACTGGGTGTGTCTCTAGGACCCCTGTCAAGGACAGAGCTCTGGATGAGATAAACTGCAGGTCTAAACCAACAGCAATTCTCATGCTTTACATTCGCAAAAGAAACGAAGGATTGTACACTCTAGAAAGGCTGCTATTAGGATTAAAAAAATAAAATAAAGTAGGTACAAATCCCTCCTTTAGTGCTCACTCTGACTGCAGGGAAGGATATACATGTATTTCTTATCAGGCCAAAAAGACTGCCTAACTAAGAAACAGACTTCCTAAGTTAAAGGTTTTTATTTCCACTCTGTGGCAACTCTTCCATGGTGAACTTGCACTCAGAGAAAATCTGTTTATTGTGCAGTAAAAGGAGAGTCCCAAATAATTAGGAAGCATCATGTGTGCTCAAAGAAATGAAGTCAATAACAGTATTCCAATGTGTGTTGTATCTAAACTAAACTACAAAAGTAGCTTTTTACCACTGCATGCAAATGATGGCTGGAAAATAAGCTACTTTACATAATTGCACAGCTGTGGGCAGTCTGGCTTCCAAAATTCAGGATGCATCTTGATAACATGTGTCGGACCCAGAAAAGGGTTAATTTTGTAAACAGTCGCTTTCATATTCTCAGATGGAGACAGAGTGCCTTCATCAATGTTTAATCAATCAATAGGCATTTATTCTTATGATGCGAAGTTTACATTACCCTCCATCTGGAGTGAGTGAAGGAGTAAGAAGAAAATCTGTCAAAAAGCAAAATTACTTCTTATTAGCTTTGACCCTGTCATTTCAGTTCAGCTTACTACATGTTAATCTTTTCTATGACTTAAATAAAGCAATAGAAAGTGGTCATCATTTAACCCTCTTGTGGATTTCTCCAACACTTGAATCTAAATGCAACATTTTAGACCATGATCCAGGATGAGCTATCACATCTGTCTCATAACATGATCAAATAATTGGCCAGTTACTTTGTAGGTTTCATTTCTTCACCAGTTCTGTAAGAATCCTATTGCTCCAGATTTCTCAAACCCGTTCTTCCTGCAGAAACTCTGCTGTCCATTTCAGTTCCTAAGTCTAGAAAGCAATGTGGTAGAATGCAAAAAGTATGTACTTTAGCCACAAATAGACCACATTTAAGATTTCAGTTCCATGGAGCTGCCTGTATGAGACCCTAAACAATATGTTAACCTAAGACCCCATTTCTGTATCTGTACAATGGTTACACTAGAGCCTGACTCATCGATGGAATAACATGTATGAAGTTCCTGGTACATAAAGGTCACTTAATTCATGCACACAGACTTTCCTCACCCTCAAATGGAATCACTTGTTTTTTTCTGCATTTAGAATGATGTTTTGTGAATGGTGGTGTTTGTTTCATTTCCTAGACTCTGGGTTATTAATTCACATGGTCAAAGCATACCATAGAAGGGGCAAATTTGTATCTTCTATTTCAGAAAAGACAAATTGGTAAACATTTTTTGAAGTGGTGAACCAGGCTGGGCATGGTGGCTCACACTTGTTGTAATCCCAGAACTTTGGGAGGCTGAAATGAGAGGATCACTTGAGGCCGGGAGTTTGAGATGAGCCTGAGCAACATACAGAGACCTCTGTTACTACAACCTTTCTTTTTTTTTGAGACAGAGTTTTCCTCTTGTTGCCCAGGCTGGAGTGCAGTGGCGTGATCTCGGCTCACTGCAACCTCCACCTCCCAGGTTCAAACGATTCTCCTGCCCTAGCCTCCTGAGTAGCTGGGATTACAGGCACCCACCACCATGCCCAGCTAATTTTTGTATTTTTAGTAGAGATGGGGTTTTACCATGTTGGCCAGACTGGTCTTGAACTCCTGACCTCAAGTGATCTGCCTGCCTCAGCCTCCCAAAGTGCTGGGATTACAGGCATAAGCCACCATGCCCAGCCACTGCAAATTTTTTTTTAATTAGCCATGGTGGCATTTGCCTGTATCCTAGCTATTCAAGAGGTTGTGGTGAGAGGATCACCTGGGCTTAGGGGATTGAGGCTGCAGTGAGCCAGGTTTGTGCCACTGCACTCCAGCCTGGCCAACAGAGTGAAACCCTGTTTCAAAAAAAAAAATGCCAACATGCAAATGTGTTTAGTTGATGACCTGATGACCATGGAGTAAGACTGTTTAGTGCTTTGATAAGTCATCTTTATTTTGTTATGTATTACAAGTTTGATTATTACTGTTACTGAGGTGGGAGTGAGGGGGTGGTCAGCACAAGTGCATACCCTCCCGAATGGATAGATAAGGCAGAGGAAGGCACGTGGCCTAAATGTGTGTGCTACAGACCATGTGTACTATCCTCTATTGTATATCTCCTAAATTTTCTTAGTAAAGAAAGACACGAACAGGAAGCCTCCTCCTTAACAAGGTCTCACTGTGCCCCCAGGATTTCCCCATTCATTGCCTACAGTGTTAAAGTCTTCCAAAGGCAGGGTCTTCAGACCTTCTGTACATGTAGTGACAATCATCTGCTATGTGCAGAAAACGTCCAGGTAGAAGAGAGAGAGCTGCTACCATTGTGTCTAAATGCCTAAGATCAACACTGGGCAGTCTAAGGTAATACATAGCAATAGTTCTCGTCGTAGCCATTTCCTTTTCATTCATATTTTTAATTGACAAACCATAATTGTATCCATTTGTAAGGTACAGTGTGACATTTTGATATATGTATACAATGAGTAAAGATTAAATCAAGCGAATTAACATATCAATCGCCTCACTTATTTTTTGTGGTGTGATATTTGAAATTTACTCTTTGCTATTTTGAAATACACAACTTCTGTCTAGTTGAGGGCTACGTGGGCAAGCATTAGAACGCAGTATAAAATCAGTAGGTACTAATAAATAATGAATGAAGGTGCACTCCCAAACCAGGCAATCTAATGGAAAGTTTAACAGAATTTCACAATCCAAACCATTGTCCACCCACTTGCTTCTTGCTCGCTGTATATCCTACCTTTCCGTGAGCAGGCTGCTCAGCCAGTAAGAAACCTACCACCTGGAACAAGTTCAACCTGCTGCTTTTGTCTAACCTAGACTTCTCAACACAATAAGGAAAGCTTCTGTATTAAGAAACTAGAATAGGGATTATAAGTGTTTGGTAACACTTCGGTCATTCGGGTCCCACAGGTTGTCCATGGAGCATGCTCATGACATAACACCAAACCTGTCAAATTGGAGCAGTATGGCTTTCATTTGGGATGGGCCCTCCTGAAAGATGCAAAGACCAGACAGAATGTAGCCAATGACCATTCGCCAGCACAGAGTACAAGAAATATCACATTTCCTTATTTTTCTTTTTTTGAGACAGAGTCTCACTCTGCCACTCAGGCTGGAGTGCAGTGGCACAATCTCAGCTCACTGCAACCTCTGCCTCCCGGGTTCAAGCAATTCTCCTGCCTCAGCCTCCCAAATAGCTGGGATTACAGGTGCACACTAGGCTAATTTTTATATTTTTAGTACAGATGGGATTTTGCCATGTTGGCCAGGCTGGTCTCGAACTCCTGAACTCAGGTGATCCACTTGCCTTGGCCTCCCAAAGTGCTGGGATTATAGGCATGAGCCACGATGCCCAGCCTCCTTATTTTTCTTTAAATCAACTTAAGTTCAATTCTAAGCCCCCTGAGGAGTAGAAAAGTCAAACTCAGTCATCAACGAAGCTCTCCAACCATAGGTCATATAAAAGTCCCTTGGTCTGAAGCAGCAAGAGACACTAGAGAGGCCCCACCGTTTATGAGACATCAGGAGACAGAAAACCACCAGGGTCTCCATGGTCCTGGTCCTTTGGGATAGGGCAGCTTATCTGCTTCTGCTCCATTTGTGGGTTTCAGAAAATCCTCAGCAAAACAGGAAGCGCCCTGCCTCTGAGGTACAGCAAACAGGTGTCCCATTTGAGTCCTGCTGCTCCCTTGGGTGGCTGCCACTGAAGGGGAAATGCCCCCGCTACTGATGAAGCTCAACTTCCAGCCGCCTCCCATTCCAGGTAAATGATCTCTCCCCCGCCGCTCAATGCTCTCAAAAGCATTCTGGGTTCTCCCCTCCTTCTCTGGCAAAATCTAATCTCATCTGAGCTTAGGCTTTTTCAAAAATCAGGAAGAGCTCCTGCTTTTGAGGCAAGAGAAGGCAAAGCCTGGATTTCTGTTAGAAATGGGAAGGATGGAAGTGACTCAAAGAAGGAAGCAAAACTGACATCTTAGGAAATTATCTCATCGCATTCACGTCATAAGTAAGCAATTGAGTTGCCCTTGACTTCTGGGCCTGGGAACTGGGTAGGACAAACTGTCCCAGACAGAGAAGTCCTAGGAGCCACAGTCACGGTGCACCAGCCCCAGGCACACTGGCTAGGTGTGAGAATGAAGAAATGATCCTGGGTGTTTCGGGGCAGCGATCCCATGTGCCTTCCCACCCATCCCTCAGGGGATTCTGGGCAGAGGTTCCCATGGGCTTGGAGTAGTCGTAAGTTAAATGGAATAGGGAAGATGCACTGAAAGAATCCCAAGACCAAAAGCATGGCAGGAATCTGCAAACACAAGACCATCCTACCTTTAAGCCTAAATTCCAGCTGGATTTTTGCGGAGAGGTCACCTTATTCATGGCCAAAGGGCTGACCGGATCAACGCCAGCAGGGAATGCTGAGGATGAAGAGAGGAGCTTCCCCACAGGACAGTATCAGCACCTAGAGCTGGCGTGAAGGGGTCCTGAGGACCAAGCAGGTAAGAGAGATCACGTTTCAGCAGGGGCTACCGAGAGCCATGACATGGACATGCAGCCTTACAGTAGACACACAGCAGACAAACAGCAAGGGAATCACAGGGCACCAGAGCAAGAGGACTGGCAAAGCAAAGGTACCCAGTGCTTGGAGACTCTGCCAGGGAACTGGGGCCTCCATATCCAGGGATCCCAGGCTAGAGGTTCTGGAAAAAGTTCCCTCTTAGACATGGACTTCCAACTGTGCCCTGTCTGGCTGGTATCGCTGAGAAAACTTCAGTTGCACTTTCAAGCACAAGCAAAAATCTCTTCACATTATAAGAAAAAAAGTTCATCCTTTTAAGCAACAAAGTCTCGTGTTCTGGTGCCCAGGTAATTTGACTGAAATTGAACCTAGCAAATGTTTATGGAAACAGAAAACAACGATTAACAACTTCATTAATTCAATTAGGGCACAGGGTAACTCCTCCATAAATGTTTGTTGTTGCTGCTGTTGATGATAATTAAAATCTTGTTTGTAGATAGGTTGTGATGTATAATCATTTCATAACTAAGTCCTTATGCTTAGATGAGAACTATCATTATGTGTAAATATTGACTAAGACTGAGCCTCACACATCCCATTGAAATTCCAGTTTATAATCTCCTGCTAACCAACAGTAATGAACTAAACTGAGACCTCAGATCCAACAAACAACTGCTGGCATTGATGGTCGGAGGTACAGACGTGATCCTAAATCAACATATCTTGTAATCATTTTATGTATTTTGCAAAGAATCTAGGCTTCACTGATAGAAAGATACTATTCACAGGAATTCTGAGATTTCTTCATCATCCAGTGACTTCTAGGATTTCTAATGATGAAGGTCTTCTCTACGATTCAGGCCCCCACAGAGCACCAGGAGGTGGGGAACCAAGAGCTTCTGGATTCAGTGGGCCTCTGGTATTCTCAGAGTGACCCACTGCAGTTTCGCTAGAAGAGCGGTGGCTCTTCCATTAGGAAACCATTTTGTCCTGAGAATGACCAGAAGAAAATTAATTTTCTAAACATCAGCCCAAACTGGCAAGAATAAAAGTGCTGAGCTGAGTTTTCTGAGATGGAGTCTTGCTGCTGCCCAGGCTGGAGTGCAGTGGCGTGATCTCAGCTCACTGCAGCCTCCGCCTCCCGGGTTCAAGCGATTCTCCTGCCTCAGCCTCCTGAGTAGCTGGGACCACAGGCACATGCCACCATGCCTGGCTAATTTTTTGTACTTTTAGTAGAGATAGGGTTTCACCATGTTAGCTAGGATGGTCTCAATTTCCTGACCTCGTGATCTGCCTGCCTCGGCCTCCCAAAGTGCTGGGATTGCAGGCATGAGGCAGCGTGCCTGGCAAGAATCTACTTTTTTTTTTTTCTTAGTTTCAGCAGTAAGTTAAGGATTGAATGGCAATAGAAACTGGACTTTCCCAGACACTCCTTCTGCCCATCCCAAGCCTCCAAACACACACCTCCATACACACATACACACCACATCCATGCCACAACACACCCCATCGCACATACAAATGTCACACACACTTTAATAATTTACCAGATGGAAAGTTAAATTATGGGATACTGTCTGTCAGTAAATTAGAGTAAGTCAGTAACTTAAACATATTCACTAAAACCCAAATCCAAACTCACACTTTGCCACAAGTTACCCTATACTACCCATTCACTCCAAACCAATCAGTTGAGGTGTTTGCACCAATAGAACTACCAGAAAGGAGAAGCAACATTTCCTCTGCATAGTGCTTGGGGCAGGGAGGGACCCTCTTTTACAGGCATGAGTGAAATTAACCTGAAAGAGGCAAGAAATCTTACTGTGCATTCCTGTACATAGTACATTACCTCCTCTCATCTGGAAGCATCTATTGAAGGGCAGGATGTGGTAGAAGGCATTAGAATTATCAAGACAAATTCTAAGAGAGATAGTATGTTTGAATTTAGCTTTCAGCATTCAAAGCTAGGAAAGTCAATAGTTTGATAGACTTTGTAGAGGGGGAGAGAGAGAGGAAGAAAATCCTCTAAATTCTTTTCCTGTATCAGGAACGAAAGGGCTCAGGTCTTAGATTTTCTTCTATAAAGTAGATAAGATTCCCATTTTGCTTGTTACAGGCCATTGTTGCCCTAAAGTGGAGGAAGGATATGCCAAAGAGGAAGACGTACAGATGGAAAATTCTGAGCCTTTGAGAAAAGTCTAGAGGCTGCCCCTAGAAAGAGATTGTGGGAAGAGCTAAGAAAGGCCAAGAGAGCAAGGTCCAACATCAAGGTCCTCCCGGTCCACTCCTTATTCGAAGAGTGGGAGCAGCTTTTAAAATATCCAGCAAGGTATGGGAGAACCTGCTAGTGACACCTTCCTGGGGTACAGCAGGGTGTAGTGGCACACGCTCCCCATAGCCCAGGGCATAGGCACAGCCTCATCAGAGGAGGGGCCTGGTGAGTCTTCTGACATTCCTGCCCCAGTAGTGTGCATGGGGACTTGGGTTAACCACATGACTCACTGTGAGGATGTATAGAAGGGCCATGCAGGCTGGGTTAGAATGACAATGCTCTCGTGTGGGGGCTTTAAGAAAAGGGGCAAATGGCCCAAAGCCAGATGCAAACAGCATTTCTCCATGATCACCAGACCAGGAAGGAGGAAAGGTCAATCACTCTGTCTCAGAAGACAGTGAGGACATAAATGGCCTCATCGCTAGGAGACTATGTGCCAACTGGGGTGGGTAGTGAGAGCCAAGGGTGTGAAATCTGAAAGCCCCAAAGAGGCAGAGGCTCAACGACACATCAGACTAGGTTTCTAGAATTTTCCAGAGGTGGTGTCCCCTGCCCTAAATGCCCCCTGCACTACCCAGCAGATGGGCTTGTGTACAGGATGAGAACAATAAAGAGGCCAGACTTTCTTTGAGCAGAGAAGTGTAGCATGAACAAATTTGCAACTTGGGTTGGGTAGCTTCAGGAAGTCTCAAATTAGCTACATGCATAGATGGAAGATTCTGAGCCTTAGAGAAGATGTTACCAGCTTCAAAAAGACAAAATTTTGGCTAGGTCTAGTGGCTCGTACCTGTAATCCCAGCACCTTGGGAGGCCAAGGCAGGAGGATTACTTGAGACAAAGGAGTTCAAGACAAGCCTGGGTAAAACTGGAAGACCCCATCTCTTTAAAACTAAAATATAAAATTGGCTGGGCACAGTGGCCCATGCCTGTAGTCCCAGCTACCACGGAGGCTGAGGTGGGAGTCTCTCTTGAGCCCAGGAGGTTGAGGCTACAGTGACCCACGATGGCACCACTACATTCAACCTGGGCGACAGAGCAAAACTTTATCTCCAAAAAAAAACAAACGAAATTTAATTATTTGGCCTTGCGATTTTGTATTGTATGTTATACATATTATCTATTATATTTACACATCATCCAGACGTTCTTTGCTTTTTAAATCCTTCAAGCAGATGTGCCTAGCTAGCTGGACATTGTGTCTTCTCGTCCTTGACGGGTTCGGGTCATCCCACACATGCACCGCCTGTCGGGCAGATCAGAGAGCATTTCTGCTCCGTCACAAATGAGACAGGAATGGAACGACTGGCTGTGTGGTAAGGCAGGCCAGGGAGAGGAGAGACTCAGGGCTACAACGTTGAGGGGAGGGAGACAGGCTCTTAGGAAGTCTTCGCATGAGGTCCAAGAGAGAAGCAGCCACGTGATGGCGACAGAATCAAGAAATGAAGGCTTTGGTGCCTGGTGTGTGGAGCACGTGGGGCCATCTGAATAGGCTGGAGAAGTCACTTTCTATTCTCTGCACAAGGGGCATTATGGATTGCACTGGGGATACTTGAACCAGAGGTAAAAAGATGAAGTACATGTGTCCTACTGGAAACTCTGTGTGTGTCTGTGTGTGTGTGTGTAAGAGAGAGGGTGACCAGGAGTAAGAACAGCAAGAAGACTGGCTAGTAAGAAATCTACTAGGAAGGCATCTCTAGCATGAAAAGCATGATCCCGAGGTTATACATAAACACAAAGAATCAGCTGTGGTCCCAGCTATTCGGAAGGCTGAGGTGGAAGGATCGCCTGAGCTCAGGGAGGTCACAGCTGCAGTGAGCCGTGGTCACACCGCTGCTCTCCAACCCGAGAGACACAGCGAGACTCTGTCTCAAAAACACAAACAAAATGTTATTTTATTCTTTTATTGTAATTTGGAGCAATTTCTATAACTAAATAATTAATTGACTCAAACTTTCTTTTCTAACAGTTGAATTCAACTTTCTTTTCGAACCAGGAAAAGAATATGTTACACAGAGATGGGCGAAGGAATGAATTTTCAAAGTTACTTTAAAACAGACCCATTTTTGTATATGTGTACGTGTGTTTTCTCAATCACCATGCCTTCCCAAAATTAAAATACACTGGGAAGTGGGGGACTATAGGGATGGGGTGGAGTAGAGATGAAAAAAACATTTCCAATTTCTGAACAGGATTCCCCAACTTGCTATTAAAACTGCATGCAGGATTCTGAATGTTTGTATCTGGACAACCTAATCCATTGTTTTATTTTCACTCCTTCAGCCCAAACAAGTGTCCTCACTCTCTTCAGTCTCACTCCTGAATCGTTACAGCATGAACAAACATTAAGGAACAAGAGAGCAATCCAGTGTAGCAAAGCGCTATCACTTCAAACAATCATCTTGAGGTCTGCTGGGATTTTCAGAAAGTAAGACATGTTCATGATTGTGAGTGAGCCTCCGATTTATCTGCTAGAAATGTAAGTGACCCTTCACACAGACCCCCTTCCCCCCAAAAATACCCCTTTTCTGAGGGATGAGGTGAAGTGGGGAGAATAAGAATCTGATATTTTCAGCTACATACGTTCATTTCAGCATAAACTCATTTCAGCCTGAAAATCTTAACAATGTAAATGTACTCTCCAGAGAGAAAGAGAGAGGGAAGAAAACAGCAAGATTTTTCCCTGGAATCTGTTGAGAATAAGGAGGGAGCTTAGGTGGGGGGGATGTGCATTTTGTGCTGTACCTTTGAAAAGAACACAATGTCCTGAGATAAATTGTCATTTTCTGAAGCCAGCGTTTTCTCCGAAATTCTTAAGGAAATGTTGCCACCTTCTGGACAAAAACTCAGTAAGCAGTCACCACAGCCCTGCTATCCAGCTTCTTTAGAAACTCATTTATGTAGGTTAATACATAATTTTGCTGTGGCTCTTCTATTACTTTACCTGCACAGCATTGATAGCCTCAAAAAAATCAAGTCACTATAAAAGCACTAATCATATGCCTACCAGAACAGAAAGCCCACCTCGACAGTTAAGCAGATTCTTCGAGAGAGAAACAATCACACTGACAAAGTTTACCAGATTTTTAAAAATCTCACTGATGGATTTCTTAACTCTTAGAGGGTTTGAAGAATGGTGGGTAGATTCTCAACCAGGTTTTCTCTTTACAGTTTTTTTTTTAAATTAATACTTCTCTCTTGTAAAAGTAGGCTCAAAGTCACCTAACCAAATAGTCTTGAATTTGATTTTTTTCAATATACTTTAGTATTTTAAGGTCATCAATAATATTTTGAGCATTCAGAAACAAAGACACCGGTACTCATATCCTGAGAATTTCTTTACCGTAATGGGCCCTTCTCATCAGTCAATTCTCGTTACCAAATGTTTTCAGTAAAATAAGGCAACGAAGGTGGACATGCTGTCTCTGAACAGCTATGCATTGTGCCCTGCTGAAGAAAACCAGCAAAGAAGACGCCTGCACACTTAGCACTCAGCATCTCAGCGAGAAGCTGGACGTCGTCTTCCCCACGCTTCTGCTTCAGCTGAAACGAGTTTATGCAGAAATGAATTTCCTCTTTCGTCTCCAATGTGGAGGAGTCTGCAAGACGAGGACGTTCATTGCTCTGCTGGATCTTCTCGGATTGTTTAAATGTGCAATAAATCCAACGTCTCTCTTCACTCAGGATCTCGCCAAGGGCTTAGGGGAAGGCTGCAGTACTTCTCTGAGAAGCTCCATTTATTTTTCTGAGGATGCGGGTGATGAAATTGACAGCCCCATCCACCCCATGCATGTTTCCGCAGGCAGGAAATTCGGTGGTGAAGCCCCAACTTGCAGCACGTCCCTATCACTGCTGACAGCCTCGGCTTCTATACCCTTGCGGTGGTTGATCAGGAGCTCTACTGCGTGATCAAAGGTGTTATTAACTCAGTTCTGTGCTAGACCATTGCCTTCGTTTCCCCCACAGTCACCCTCTGGCTGCAGGCAGCAGTGGGTTTCATGGCATCTCAGCAAATGAGAGAAGGTCACAGAAAGGAGAAAAGCCAACTGTTTTGACCAAATCGCAGACAGTGCTTTTTGTCATCCACCAGACACGAGAACCAATGGAGGAAAACAGAAAAAGACATATTCTTCTTAAAAATCTTGTTTGGGCTGGGCACAATGTCTCGCTCCTGATATCCCGGCGCTTTGGGAGGCATAGGCGGGTGGGTCACCTGAGGTCAGGGGTTTGAGACCAGCCTGGCCAACATGGTGAAACCCCATCTTTACTAAAAATACAAAAAGTAGCCAGGTGTGGTGGCGGGCACCTGTAGTTTCAGTACTTGGGAGGCTGAGGCAGGAGAATTGCTTGAACTGGGAGGTGGAGCTTGCAGTGAGCTGAGATTGCACCACTGCACTCCAGCCTGGGAGACAGAGCAAGACTCTTCTCCAAAAAAAAAGAAAAAAGAAAGAAAAGAAAAAAATAAACCTTTTTGTTTTGAACAGGGAAGTCCCTGGTGCAGAAATGTCTTTGGTACTGGTGATTATCTGGGCCTGCGACTGCTAAACTGATTCACTGTCCTGCAGGGACTGAATATCAAGGAACAAATGCATTAATCATGGGAGAGTCTGTGTGCCAACGCGCATAAAGGCCACTGCGCCCCGCAGCAGGGATCGCATGAACCTTTCCACAGACCACACGCTCCGACGTAGCTCCCTGAAGTCTCATTACTGAGTGTGTGGCAGAGGGATGGGGGCTGCCTCTCACTTTCACTAAATGTGCATTTACAAATAATGTATTTACATTTAGTGTTGTGTTTAAAAAAGGGGGTAGGAACGGGGAATCGTTGGGCCAGAGTCTTTATAGATGAAACAAACACACGGACACAGATACACACACGCGCACATGCACAAAAGCTTTCAGGGAGAAACAGAAAATAATGTTTTGCAATTACAGTCCACAGCTGCTGCGGTTCCAGTGAGCGTGTGCTACACAGGTGCGGCCATTATAACAATGAATAGCGCACATTAAAGGTGCCATCCATAGGGGTAATAACACTAGGGTGGAAAAGGTATTTTCATTTGCAGCCTGATGTTAGGCAGAAAATAAAATAAGGCATTTCACAGCCAGCCTGATGGCTCAGCTACCACATGGGAGGCCCAAGCCCGGGATGGATCCGAGACCCTTATGTGTTTGTCTAACAGTGGGAACCCGGCCGTGGTTCCTGGAGAGATCACCAAATTTCTTCCTGTTCTAAAAAGGCTGCTGACCATGAACTGGGGGAAACTGAGGCTCCACACAGTGTATCCAGTTAGCAGCATTAGCAGCATGAGTTTTATCCCTGCCTGCCACCTACTAGTATCTGGATCCTAGGAAGACTGTGGGGGAAAAATACAGAGAGAGGTTCCCAGTGCGTGGGGAAGTAGAATGGCTCCCACAGGGAAGGAATCCTGGAGGAGGAAGTGGCCTTGAGACAGCTCCCCCTTAGGACCTGTCTCTGTATCAGGCCATCACTAAGCTCCACCCCACAGCACAGGAATCTCCTCCCAGGGACTGCTCCAGAAGGCTCGGCTCTAAGCCCACAACAGCCTGCTTTGCTCACTTCTCTTTTTAAAAGCCCAGCAGCAGGATGGGCACTCTATCGTATTTTATTTACTTTCCCCAAGTTCTCAAGTTACAAAACTCTTCACTCTCAGTGGAAAAATTCATCTTCAGGCAACCAAGACATTCATGCAGATTGGTAGTTGGAAAACATCGGGAAAGAGAGAGCTTTGGGTAATGACAAGAGAGTGAGCTTTAGAATCAGAGGACAAAAGACCCCATCTCAGCACGGCCAGCTCTATGATCTTGAGCAAATTATTTAAACTCTCTGAACTTCTGCAAAATGAGGTGAATAGTATCTGCTGCATAGGGCTGTCGTGGGGCTCTTATGAGACCAAGTATGCGAAAATACTTAACACCAAGCTTGGAACTAGCAAGCACTATAAGGTGGTAGAGATTATGAGAGTAACTTCCATTTCTCTATATTCATTTTCCTGAGTGGGCCTGTGAATAACTTTTAAACCATTCTAAGCAAGAAAATGGAAATCTGAAGCAGGAAAGGAGAAAACAATGTACCGCACATATTTCTCACAACCATAGAGGCAGCTTCAGACCACACATTTCAGGAAGACTATTAGAAATGTGTAACGCTCTGTAGAATAATTGTTTTCATACTGTCTTCTTTTAACAGTGGTGAAAGCAAACAATAAAACAAAAAATAATGCATGTTGTGGAGTGAATTTTAAAAGCTGAGGATCCATCAGACCCAGGTGGGTGTTGGCTTGGCTCTCGTGGACTGGGCAGGCTTCCCCAGAGCCCAGGTGGGGGGCCGCCCACAGCTTGGAAGTCTGGAAGCCTGCTGCCCTGGCACAGAGCGGTGCAGGGGTGTGGGAGCACGCAGTCCTCGCCAGGATGAAAGCCGTCCTAGGGAAATGGGATAGGCCCCAGTTTACCAAGGAAGGCGGGAATACAGCCCTTTTTAGAGGCCTTAAAAGTGAAGAGAGGATTAAAATTAATTTAAAACTTCACAGGAAGCCTGCATAATGAAAACAAAACTTGATTGCAATGCTGGCTGGCACGCTGTGGATCTGGAAGAGCTCACACAGCAGAGCTCTGGATAGGCTGCCGCTCGCTGGGGAGATAACAACAAAACTACACTGATGGTGATGAGGATGACGATGATGATGGCGATGATGATGTTAGCGGTGGTGGGGGTGGCAGTGATAGCAAAACAAGAGTCTTATCAGCCAAGCTCTCCTGGATCACAAAATCCTGAGGCACTTTCATAACGTGTTCATTCATTTACTTATTCACTCAGCAAAACTGTTGACCATGTAGTATGGACTAGCGTGATCCTAAGTCCATGAACAGAACAGCAGACCCAGGCATACCAACACGTGATTCTAAGATTCCACAGAAAAGTATTTTGCAGAGGAAGCAGGGGGTGCCATGAGAACACTTAGGAGGGGTAGTTTCTAAAAAGGCTGCGGCTGAATTCGTTTCTAATTCAGACTGGGGGTTCAAGAGAGGTTTTTAAGATTGGCGATGCCTAGACTGAAAGTAGAGGAAGGAGGTACGTGGAGAAAAGGCAGAAGCCTAAGAGTGAGAGCACAGGTCATTCTGCAAAACTCCAGAGCAGGTTGGAATGTGAAAGGGGAAAAGAAGAGCAGAGGCTGGGATGGCAACAGCTGGGCCAGCCCTGCATGCTGTGTGTACTAAGGAGGGGTAAGGGTGAGACGAGACCTTTGGGCCAAAGTCATTACAGGTGAAATACACACACGTCACACACACACCCAGAGTAGCCGGACTTCAACATGGCCACCAACAATCCCCACTCCTTGTGCAGCCCTCCTCCCCACACTGTGCTAATGTTAGTGACCAATAGAACACCGTGACCAACAGAACATGCCACAAGTGTTGGTATGCCACTTCTGAGATTAGGTTATAAAAGACATTACAGTTTAGCTCTCTCAAATCACTTACTCTGGGGAAGCCAGCGGCCACGTCTTGAAGCAGCCCTTTGATGAAACCCACCTTGCGACAAACAGAGACCTTGTCAGTGAGCTTGAAAGCAAACCTTCAGCCCCAGTCAATTTTCAGATGACTGCAGCCTCATGAGAAACCATGGGCCAGAACCACCCAGCTCAAGTGTGTTTCTGACCTTCAGAAACTGTGGGCGATACCAAATGTTGGTTGTTTAAAAGCTGCTAAGCTTTGGGCTAATTTGTTATGCAGCAACAGACAGCTAAAATACCTAATAACATGGGCAAAACATATATATATATATATTCCTATGTTAAAGAGCAGGTTGTGAAGAAACATTTAATATGACTCTCCTTTTTATACATTACAGATTAGTATGTTGTATTTATAAGGGTAAAGTCTTTTTTAATAATCTTTGTATCGAATAAACAAACTATAAAAGTAATTTTTAAAATATAAAGCTCCATGATAATGTCAATTAAGGCCTGTAAATAAATAGTATGAAAAGCAGATCACGAGAAGCTTTTTTTTTTTTTTTGGAAAGACAGTGTCTTGCTCCCACCCAGGCTGGAGTGCAGTGTTACATTATAGTTTACTTTAACCTTAAACTCCTGGGCTCAAGTGGTCCTTCCACCTCAGCTTCCTGAGTAGCTGGGACTACAGACACATGCCACCACCCCTGGGCGATTTATTTTTCTATTTTTTGTAGGGATATGGTCTCACTATGTTACCCAGGCTGGTCTCAAACTCCTGTCCTCAAGCAATCCTCCCACCATGACCTCCCAGATAGCTGGGACTAGGTACATGCCACTACATCCAGCCACAGGAGGCATTTTTAAATGTCAAGCTAATTCTGCAAAATGTTGTTAAACTAGAGAGAAGTCCTGTGCCCTCCCTTGCACTATGCCTCAGTTGCAGATAGAAGTCTTGACTGTGGTTCAGAGCAGGAAGGAAGCCACCTGCTCAGCAGAGAGATATATTAATCAGAAGAGCAGAGCAAAACGAGCTGAGGCAAGTCCCATGATTTCCAGGACAGTTTGTGTGTGTGTGTGAGCTGAAGGGCAGGACAGACACCCAGACAGGCCAAATTCTTCCAAAGAAGGTTAGAAGGGGCTGAGCTGGCAAAAGAGGAAAAAGTATCTGTTCAAGGATTCTCAAAGTTGGGAGAAAGGCAGCCCTAACATTGTGGCTTCACCAAGAAGAACCAGGCAGAAATCCCAGTAGATGTGAAACCTGTCCTCACGTAAGGTACCTCAAGGACACCCCTCAGCAGGGTGACTGAAGCTTGCCTACCATGCTGACTTCCTATGTGTCACACAAAAGCTCTATTTGTTTGCCTGCCTTCTCTACCACATTGGACACGACATCCCTTAATTATCAATTAAGTCATCCGATAACATTAAGTATCTGTTTCTTGCCATCTTAAGACCTTTTCTCCTGAACAGTGTTTTCCTATATTGAAGACTTAGTTTTTGTTGTAAAAGTGATGCTTAAGGGCATATCAGGTTTTTCTTTTTGTTGTTTTTTGATTTCTTTACTCCTGGGGGACAGGAGGCTGTTTAAAAGTATTAGCCACAGATGTTTGAGAAACTCTCCCAAACAATGCCTCTCTGCATGAAGATATCCTGGTCTCTGGGCATCAGGGTGACAGATCATCATTAAACTCCCTATCCACTGAGAGGGGAATGCACTGTTCTTGTTACTGAATGCTAGGGGTTTAGCCTAGGACCCGTTGTTTGCTGCACAGAAAGCCATTCACTGAGGCAGTGAGTATCGCAGGGAAGAAGGCTTTATTACAGGTAACATCAGCTGGAGAGAAAGACACAAGCCTCAGATCTGTCTGTTTCTCCAACTGAAGTTAGGAGTTTATATAGTTAGGGAGGAAAACAGGAGAGGCAAGGAAGAGGAGTTGGGCAGCAGGCAGCAGGCATGTCTCATTGTGCAAATGTAAGTTTCTCAAGCTTCAGGTCTACGGGGATCTGACTTATTGTAAAATTGGTCTGGTTTTATCCTCAGGGGAGAGGACACTGACACAATGGGGTGGGGCCAAGTGAAGCCCCATTTGGTCTCTTCATTGGAAAAGCCCACTCACCAGTGGACACCGAAGTCTTTGATGGAGTTTGGAGTGGGATTATGAATTACAATGTCCACAAAGGAGGAAGGATAGCAATGACACTAGCTATGCAAATAGCAAGGAAATCATGGAAATACATCCAAGAAGAGTTTATTCAACTTCTCTCTAGCTACTGGCTCTGGAACAGAGCCAAGTTATCACATTGACCTGAATCAGTCATCAACTTCAATAAGCATTTGCCCTAAAGACCAAGTTCCCAACCCATTGCGTGTTTAGATTTAAAGGTAACTGCCTTACCTACTTCCACTAAATAAGACTCCGGTTTTCTAAATGAACAGATGACATTTCTTTTTACTTGTGATGGAGATATTAATCTCAGAGCATGCCTTGTTGCCTTCTCCAGGGCACTGGGAAAGCCCTCAGTCCCTGCAGTTTGAAGTGACCCACCCAATTGCTGTATTCTTTCCACTAAATAAAGGGATTCCTCTTAGGTGTTTCTCTACATAAAAGAGCTCCCTGTGGTTTTATCCACTCCATAAAATAGCACAAACATGGTGAAACATAGTTAAACCAAAAAAGCTGCATTAACTACTTAAGCAGCTACTACTGCCAACACAAAATATGAATCCCTGGGCAAAAGGGGATCCTTAGGAATCATGGTTTATATTGGTTATTGATTTAATAACCATTTAAGTTTTAAAAATTATTCACTTTTCCTTACTATAGACAATTATCTATAATTTTTCTCTGAGATACATGCCATCACTCACAAACTCAACTTTTTTTGAGTTGTCACTCAAAATTGATGACAAAATGAGAGAGATTTGCATTTCTTTCTTTCAAGTGTGGATGGACTTCCAATTTTTTTACATTTTTGAAATGCCTAAAATTATGGATGCATTTTGGCAAGATTCTGGAGGCCAATGTGGGCAGATCACGAGGTCAGGAGATCAAGATCATCCTGGCCAACATGATGAAACCCTGTCTCTACTAAAAATACAAAAATTAGCCAGGTATGGCAGCACATGCCCGTAGTCCCAGCTACAGCCTCGGGAGGCTAAGGCAGGAGAATCACTTGAACCTGGGAAGTGGAGGTTGCAGTGAGTGGAGATCGTGCCACTGCACTCCAGCCTGGCAACAGAGCAAGACTCCATCTCAAAAAAAAAAAAAAAAAGAATTCAAAGAAAGAAATGTGTCCTTATTTCATAAGCTGGCTAAAGGTGGAAGCTGACATTTGTCAAGTATGTTGTCATATCTGGACATCATTGTTGAGGCAGGAAGTGGGGTTTTTCATCAGATTTCTTGACTGTAAAATTTGCATCCCATTGAAAATTCAGCATGTTCACAGCACATCACAATGCCTCCCTCTTTGCCACCTACTCTATTTTATTTGTATAACTATGCAGTTCTGTTATTTGTAAGGATGTTGGAGGTGAATCACAAAACCTGCACAGACTCTGTTAACCTGATGTGACATTGGAGCTATGAGGATTCCTTTAAAAACCATTAGCATACTTTAAAAAGAGATCAAACTCAGATGGTAGTGAAAAATGTCAGTCTCACGCACGTGGCTAGAATGAGCAAACGCTTTGCCTCTCGCATCCTGGCCGTTTCGCCAGAGAGGTATGCAAACTGACCTTGAGGCTGCTCGTGCGGAGGGTGGAGTCTCTGACATTGTCTACTTTTAAATGCTTCCTGAGACGTCTTGCCTATGTGCCATCTTTGGCCAATGACCTACTTAATCAACTTCTGGGGCAACTAGGACTTCCTGCCTCCTTGCTGGAAGGTCTGTCGTAGATTATTAAAGTTTTGGCTTAAACGGTTTATAAATATGCTTTCAGATATTTATAAATAAAACAGATTTAGCAATAGGCGGACCCTTTCTCAACCTAGTGGAGTCCACTAGGCAGATGGTACTGTTTCATGGCCATTGGGATGAACTCTCTGTGGGAAGCTGCTTAACCCCTTTGTATTGGTTTGATTTATGGCATTGATGTGACAGGCTTATGGTTTAAAAATATTAAAGATATTAAGACTTAATTTACTAAAACATATTCCAAGGTGGGTGGAAATTTTATACTTTTATACTTGTTTAGATAGCCTGTATTTTAGCAACCCGAATAATGCCCAAATTTTCCTCCCAAAATGGCAAATAAAACGGTATATGAATAAGCCTTTTAAGATTTGGTGGTGAAATGAATCACTGACGTGTTGGAAAAACCATGGGCAATGGAGTCAGACAGACCTAAGTTTAAATCCCAGATTTTCTACTTATTACTTAACCTCTCTGGATCTGTTTTCTTTTCTATAAAATGAGGATCTATATCCCTTTTCCACCTCCCAGGTTATCACTACAATGTGCTTTATGAAAAATGGCATTTGATGGCAGATGAGTTTTTTATTGGTGTTGAGATGGAATCTCGCTCTGTTGCCCAGGCTGGAGTGCAATGGTGCAGTCTCGGCTCACTGCAACCTCTACCTCCTGGGTTCAAGCATTCTCCTGTCTCAGCCTCCTGAGTAGCTGGGATTACAGGTGCCCACCACCACGTCCAGCTAACTTTTGTATTTTTAGTACAGATGGGGTTTCACCATGTTGGTCAGGTGGGTCTCAAACTCAGGACCTCGTGATTTGCCTGCCTTGGCCTCCCAAAGTGCTGGGATTACAGGCGTGAGCCACCACACCTGGCCGCAGATGAGTTCTTGAGACCAGAGACTTACCTTGATATCCCTAATGCAAGCTGGGCATATAGTAAGAGTTCAGAATGTTTTCTGATGTATATTAAGTTGATGTTGAGCCATTGGGGGTTGTGAGTTCATTTACCCACTTAAGTGATGGCGACAGATTTCCTGCCAAGTGGACTCACAATAAACAGGACTCCAGGCTCCCACCAGTAACATAGAAGAAAAATGGCTCCAGAGAGGGTCCTCTGGCTGGTCCAAAAGAAATCTCAGTATAAAATATGAGGTTTATTTGTTTACCTAAACCTCTTCCAACTGTGAATTTAACACTCAGAAATGCATATGCAGAATAATGGTTCCACATTTTTGGACAAAATTTCACTTATCTGCTAAGAGTTTGGCACCACAACCAGCAGCAGGTAAATTCACTGGGTCTGTTGCCTTGGCAGTGTCTGAGAACTTGAGAACTCGAGATTTCAGTTCTAGTACAGGCTCTTCAACTAACAACTCTGGGCCATGGAAGGTCATGAAATCTCCTTACTGCTGACCTTTCCCATGAGGGCAATCTCTGGGTCTGTGGAATAAGGATTATCACTCCCTTTTTCAAAATGGGGAAAGAGGAATCATCATGAAGTGATTTGTCACGTCCAGAGCTCCTCCCTGAACAGGGAAATAGATCTTGAAGCCCTGGGGACAGGACAGTCACTTTAAAATTTTAATTTTCAAATAAGTAGTACATACAAATTATTCAATGTGTGTGTGTGTGTGTGTGTGTAATATAAATGGACATTTCACCAAAGAGCATGTAAGGATGGCAAAAAGCACATTATGGACCACTAGGGAAGTTTAAATAAAAACCATGATGAAATATCACAACCCAGTAAAATGGCTAAAATGTAAAATATTGACAACTCCAAATGGTAGTGAGGATGGGAAGCAACCAGAACTCTCATACACTGTTGGAGGAAATGGGGAAAGTACATCCACTTTGGAAGAGATTGGCAGTTTCTTATAACAGTACACACACATTTGCCACACAACTCGGCAAGCCCACGTCTGAGTATTTACCCCACAGTAATGAAAACATGCTCTATTCACAGCTCTATTTAGAACAGCTCTATTCACAGCTGCCCAAATGAGAAACAGCCCGAGTGTCTAACAGGTGAATGGATATACATAAGAATATCCATTCCGTGGAATTCTCTTCACTAAGCAAAAGAAAAAAAACTATTGACACATATGGCAACTTGGATGAGTCTCAAAGGCATCATTTGAATAAAGGAAGTCAGTCTCAGATCATGTACAATATAATATTGTGTTAGGCTGTTCTCACATTGCCATGAAGAAATACCTGAGACCAGGTAATTGATAAAGAAAAGAGGTTTGATTGGTTCACAGTTCTGCAGTGCTACAGGAAGCATGGTGCCAGCGTCTGCTGAGCTTCCGAGGAGGCCTCAGGAAGCTTACGATCGTGGCAGAAGGTGAAGGGGGAGCTGGCATCTTCCATGGCATGAGTGGGAGGAAGAGACACAGGGAGAGGGGAGGTGCCACACATTTTTCCTCAACCAGATCTCGGGAGAACTCACTATGGAAAAGATAGCACCCGGCCATGAGGGACCCACCCCTGTGACTCCAACACCGCCCACCAGCTCCACCTTTAATACTAGGGATTGCACTTCAACATAAGATTCTGAGGGGACGACATCCAAATCATATCAAATATTCATATAACATTCTTGAAAAGACACAACTATAGCAAGATGGAGAAAGCTGTCATTATTAGAGAAACAGTCTAGGCCCACCCAGGAACACAGCCCTCTTACACCCCAGAGTCACTGTATGTGTTGACTCTCTGGGAAGCTCTTCCTGACGCCCCCTCCATCTCCCTGCTATGCTCCTGAAGCAAAGTGTTTCAATCCACTCTATCTCTTCAATTGCTTTAAATGGAGACATTGTAATTATACATTTTATGGGTAAAATTTGATGTTTCAATAAATACATGCATTGTCTAATGATTAAATTGGGGTAGTTAGCATAGCCAGCACCTCATGCATTTATCATTGCTTTGCAGTGAGACAACACATCATATTTCAAATGATCAGTTTACACACTTAGAAGCTTCTCATCATGACATTCTTTGGGGAGCATTTCCGCCTATGAATGTTTGTGTAACCCACAGCACTGTAAACCCCTCACACCTGGCACAGTGCCTGACATACAGTAGGAACTCAATCGATGTTCCAACCTCAGTGTTGGATTCTGCAAGGATAGAGGAATTGAAGAGCCCTCTCAGGGATTTCTAGAATCCTTATGTCATGATCATAACTAACGTCCAGAGTTGGCGACCTTCAGAGTGTGGGCCACAACGTCATAATTATCAGTTGCCTGGCAGAACTTCAGGATGCTGCTTACCATAATTGCCATAATTTTTTCCTCCCCCTTTCCAAAAAAATGTCAAGTGCCTCCGTATACCACTGGACAAAGGAAATGCCCTGTGATGCAAATAATGATAGCAATGATCCCTGCTTTTCCAAATACAGGGAGACTTTACCTTTTTGTTCAACTCATCACTCCTGTAAAATCACAGACTGTTATTCCTGACTTTTTCACAGGGCACTCAGACTTAGAATTCATAAAATCACAGCATTCTAGAACTGCGTGGAGCCTAGGAGTTTCCAGTTGAGTCTTCCTTCTTAAAGCTGCTTCCACCTTAAAGAGACTCGTTTCGTTTAGAGCTGCTTAAGACAGGGCAAATCTCACCTTCTTACTTAATCACGATCTTGCATTTTGCAAATCCTTTGCTGGTTTCGGAAGCCAGTGTTCTGGGTTTTGTTGCTGCTGCTGCTGCTTCTGTTGTTGTTGCTGTGTTATTAGCTTTGGCAGTGTTAGCACTGGCAGCTGAGAGTCCCTGATTCACAATCCGGTGCTTTATTTGCCAAGTATAGACACAACCCAAAAGCTGGAAGCCCAGCACCCAAAGGAAGAGGGGCTGGTCCCTCTGGCATTGTGTGCTTTGCAGAGAGGAAATGAGAACCCACCAGGCCGGCTCCTTCCCCTCACCCTATCTCCCGAATGCAGTTTTTCCAATAATTTAATAACATTCACAGGGATATTAGATTAATTGGATTTTAATTCCGAATGACTGTGAAAGCGGAGAAATGAGTCACCAGCTCATGCTAATGAGAAGATCTATTAAGGGCTCTTTTCTGATAGACACATACAGCAGGGTTATAAATATTTCATATCCAATTAATTGAATTTTGCCCCCTATATATGACACTGCCCTGAAACATCAATCAAACAGGACCAGAGAAAGAACAGAGGGATGGAAGAAAAACTAAGCACTTCTTCGGAACAGCAACAACATGACTACTGGTCCTTCCCTCCCTCCCAGCTCCTAAAACGTTCCCCCCACCATGAGAACCCCTGCCATTCGCAGGGGGCCTGCCGAGAGGAGCTGGAAGCATTTACACCAACTGCAGCTGGTTCCATACGGCGGGGAAATTAATGTTAATTAATCAGACAGCAGTTTTATACAAGGCTGTGTGCAGAAGGTTATTCGAGTCCTGCTGCAAATAGATTTATAGGTGTAATTGCTATGTTGAATGACCCTCTCTAAATAGGCTCATTAAACTGGCCATCAGTCAAAAAGTCTAATTGTAGCCACGCAGTAGCCTGCAATCGGGAACATGTGGCTCTCGATAAACAGCTCGTCCATGGCAGCCTGCGCTCTGGACGGTTTAGATAGGGCTGCTGGCCGTCCTTCAGGTGGCCCCAGCTTCTCTACCTCCTCCAGTTCATTATCTCGGCAGGAAGGGGAAAGCATGCCGTCCGCCCAGCTTTATCCTTGTCTCTCTGTCGGCCCCCTGAGAGCCCACGGAAGTCTGCAATGGCAAGGACGGAGTGGGGACCCTATGCAGAACAGGTGAGTTTTCTGAGAGGCATGAATAATCACCACCCTGCTCCATTATCTTACTGGTGTGGTCACTGTTGGGCAGAAACAAGTACCCAGCATATACAAGGCATGCATAGGCCCCATCTCTGAACATCCCCACAGCCATTTACAAGCTCCCTGTCAAATTCTTATTCTCCTTTCTTTTTATTGCCCCACACTCCCATATCCAAAGAATAAATACAATTTATTTTTCTCCATATGTGAAAAAAAAAACAAGCTATAGTTACAACTGAAAGTCTCTGAAAGCTTTTTGAAGTGAATTGTATCTATATAAGTAAAAACAAGCTAGGCTGGGTGCAGTGGCTCATGCCTGTAATCCCACCACTTTGGGAGGCCGAGGAGGGCGGATCACGAGGTCAAGAGATCGAGACCATCCTGGCCAACATGATGAAACCCTGTCTCTACTAAAATACAAAAAATTAGCTCGGCATGGTGATGGGCGCCTGTAGTCCCAGCTACTTGGGAAGCTGAGGCAGGAGAATTGCTTGAACCCAGGAGGTGAAGATTGCAGTGAGCCGAGATCGTGCCACTACATTCCAGCCTGGCGCCTGGTGACAGAGCGAGACTCTGTCTCAAAAACAACAACAACAAAACAACCTAAGTGTCCATCAATAGGGGTCTGAGTGTCCACTTTTTGACATTTATAGACAATGGAATACCAAGGACATATTTAAAATAATTTTCATAGAGGTCTATATTTATTAGTCCAGAAAACTGTCTATGATATATATTTGCATGGTCAAAAAAGCAGATTACAGAACAGATATAACGTGTTTCCATATATTCATCTCAGAAAAGCAGATTACAGAACAGATATAATGTGTTTCCATATATTCATCTGTGGCTGTGCAGAGAAATGTAAGACTTTTTTCTCGTTGTCCCTCCATTCCCTCTCATAATCTCCTATTCAGCAGTTAGTAGAAAGCAAAACACGCACACACAGAAAACTAAATTTCTAATTTTGATTAAACTTAACCCAATATGGCCATGTAAACAATCTTTTCACTAATACTCTGTCTCTTTTAGGAAAACTTCCCAGTTTCTACACGGCTTCCTATGCTGGTTAATTTTGTGTCAACTTGACTGGGCTACAGGGTGCCCAGACATATCATTATTATGGGTGAGTCTGTGAGGGTGTTTCTGGATGAGATTTGCTTTGCATTGGGAGACTGAGCAAAGCAAACTGCACTCCCCAGTGTGGGGGAGTTTCATCTAACCTGTGGAAGGCCTGAATGGAACAAAAATGCTAAGTAAGGGAGGATTCGCTGTCTGTCTGTCTTGGAGCTGGACATTGGTCCTCTCATGCCTGCAGAGTCACACGTGGCCTGGAATTTCCACCATCAGCTTCTCAGGCTTTTAGCCTCAGATGGAAACTACACTATCAGCTCTCCTGGGTCTCCAGCCTGCCAACTACACATCTTAAGACTTCTCAGCCTCCATAACCACGTAAGCCAATTCTTTATAATAAATCTCTTTACATAGTGCTCTTATTGGTTCTATTTCTCTGGAGAACCCTTACTAATACATTCCCTTTACCTGCTTCTCTTCCCCAGATGCTGCCCAGGCATGTGAGCCGAGAACTGTGTGCTTGGTGCGGGGAAGAGCCTGATGGTCTTTTGAGTAGTCTCTCGTGCCTGGGGCAGTGTCCTTTGTCCCTCAGCTAATTTCTGTGGCCATTGCTCTCTTCCTCAGCTTGCCCAGAGTGGGAGCTCCTTCCTGAAAGATTCATGTTTACCTGGGCTTCACAGGCCTCAGACCCTAGATCTCTTTCAAGCTCCCCTCCAGTCTGTAGGCCCAAGGGCTCACCCAACTTTGTAGCTGAGCCATTGGGCTTCACCTTGAAAAGCTCTTAAAGCAGGCTCTCTGGGCCTCCATCCATCATCCACCCCACACAGAAACTTGAGGAAATCAAGAAACAACCTCAGTCCTCCCTTGGCCTGACTGTGATCACCTTCGAGATGGTGCAGCTGTGTTCAAACTGGGGTTAGCACATGTTGGAAGGGGACTTCTTCCCAGAGTCCCAAGTAAAGAGTCACCTTTCTGCCTTCCACATTACCCTCCCTTATGAAACACACCTCCCCATCACAGGACCCGGGCCCAAAACACCAGGATGGACTTTGAATCACTCCCTCCCTCTCCTAAGTTTCCTCTCACCCTCATCTAGAGCTGGAAAAAAAGTCCACCTTTACTTTCCATACATCCTACTCTCCTTTGGCTTACAAGTGGCCAGTCTTGTGATAAACAGGTTCCTCTGGGCTAGGCCCTTGAGAGATGGAAGAGAGAGGATCAAGTTACTTGGGAAATGCTCTCTCTAGACTCTATGCTGTTTACTCTCTTGTCTTCTAATCTATTTTTTATGCCAGAAGCTGAAAATGGCCTTATTCTTTCTCTTTGTGTACCTTCTTTTAAAAAATCCTAAGTTTTCCCAAGCCTTATGAATATCTAGGGCCAACTTGGAAGAAGGTCCAAGCTGCAAAACAAAAAGCAAAAAGGTACAATAGTGATGCTAAAATATTAGCTTCTTAGTGTTTATACATGCCTGGAATCATGTCTGCAAGAATATTCACCACGAAGCTATCGTTAACTGTTTCTGAATACAGTAGTTCCCTCTGATCTGCAATTTCACTTTCCACGGTTTCCATTACCTGAGTTTACCTGTAGCCTGAAAATATTAAATGAAAAACTTCAGAAATAAACAAATCATAAGTTTTAAGTTGTACACCGTTCTGAGTAGCATGATGAAACCTCACACTGTCCTGCACCATCCCACCAGAAACGTGAATCCTCCCTTTGTCCAGCCTATCCATGCTGGAGATGCTTCCTGCTCATTACTCACTTTGTAGCTCTCTTGGTTATCAGATTTTTTAAAAACATAGTATATAGAGAATTTGGTACTATCAGAGGCTGAGTCATCCACTGGGGGTCTTGGAACATATCCCCTGTGGATAAGGGGGAACTACTGTGGTAGGAATAGGAAATTAGGATGATTTTTAACTTTCTTCATTTTGCTGACACCAGCTTTTGTGGCATTAAGAGAGTCAATTCCTTCATTTTGCTGACACCAGCTTTTGTGGCATTAAGAGAGTCAATTCCTTCATTAACAGCAGGTACACCATGCCCAGGCTCCATTCTAGGTGCTGGGAATGTAGTGGTGTCCAGGAGAGGTGGAAGAGGGGAGCCACAGAAGGACCGCTGTGGCCCAACCTATGTTTCAAAGTCGCTCCAGCTGCATTGCTGAGAATACAGTAGAGGCAGGATGTGATGCCAGGCTGCAAGCAGGACCAATTATGAGACTTCAGCAATGTTCTAGGAGAGCAAGTCAGTATTTCCCTGGTTTAAACTGCTGACCCCAGGCACCAGTTACTTACAGCTGCTGCAATAAAGCATCACAGATTTAGTGGCTTAAAAGAACACAGAATTGTCATCTTATAGTTCCAGTGGTCGAAAGTCAAAATTAGCTTTATTGGGATAAATGTTCTTGAGCAGGGCTGCATCCCTTCAGGAGACTAGAAGAAGTCTTTTTCTTCTCCATTCCAGCTTCTAAGGGCTGCCCGCATTCCTTGGCTCAGGGCCTTCTATCTTCAAAGCCAGCAATGGCGGGTAGAGTGCCTCACTTGTGATTAATTGGGCCCATCCAGATAATCTAGGAGAGTCTCCCTATTTTAAGGTCACCTGATTAACAACCTTAATTCCATCTGCCACGTTAATTCCCATTTGCCATAAAATATATTCATACATTCTGGGGATTAGAGTGTGGACATCTTTGTCGGGGATGGGGCATAATTATGCCCACCCCATCCCAGCAGGCCAATCAGACTCCTTCCCATGAGATTTTTTTTTTTTTTTTTTGAGACAGTGTTTCACTCCCCGGAATGCAATGGGCAATGGTGTGATTTCAGCTAAATGCAACCTCCACCTCCCAGACTCAGGTGATTCTCCTGCCTTAGCTTCCCAAGTAGCTAGGACTACAGGCACACATCACTGCTCCAGGACAATATTTGTATTTTTTGTAAAGATGGGGGTCACCATGTTGCCCAGGCTTGTCTTGAACTCCTGCACTCAGGTGATCTGCCTGTCTTGGCTTCCCAAAGTGCCAGGATTACAGGTATAAGCCATCATGCTTGGCCCCCCAATATTTTAGCATTGACAGAGCCATTCATCAGTCAGGTTTCTGATTTGACCCTATAGAGTGTGAGAATTAAATGAGATAAACTCAGTTCTTACTTATATAGTAAGTTATATTTTATAACTTATGTAACTATAATTAATATAGTTGCAGTCACATATTCAATGCTCAGTAACGGTTATTTTCTATTGGTATCATTAATTATCCTTAGAGATGGGCTTAATTGTCTGTGCTTAAGTCTCCCCATTATTTTAACTTCAATGCATTTACTAATAACATTTACTGAATAGTACTAGTGCCATATGCCAGGTGCTTTGTATGCACTGCTCATTTAATCTTTAATACATCCCTTTGAGATAATTACTAGTATTATCCCATAATAAAAGTGAAAAAAATATATAAAAAAAAACTAAGTCACGTGGTCAAGGGCATACAATCTAGAAGTGGTAGCAGCAGTATCTGAATCCCAGGCTCGTGACTTTAACTCTAACCTGCCCCAGTGCTCATGATAGCACTGTGACTCAAGAACTGAGAAGACGTGAAGAGCTTTGCATCAGTTACACAAGAATAACTCACTTATCATTTAACATTTTTTTTCTCAAAAAAATGACATATGATCATTGTATAAGATCCCACAATACAATACAGAAGGGTGGCTTCTTTGGATTCCAGGTAACACATAAATGTCAAACTCGTTTACATAAAACAAAGCATTCATTCTTCTTGGGGAAGAATGAAGTTTAAGGTTAAGCTTGTGAAACCCAAGAGCAGAAGTGACACATGGTCTCCCAAGGAACTCACTCAAACAGAATCTCAGGAAATAATTTAAAAAGTGGTCTGCATGTTCAATTTTTTTGGAAAGGGAAGTGGTTAACTATATTTAGTCAAGTCAGTCAACAAACATTCACTGAGGGTAACTCTATGCCAGACATTGTGGGAAAAACAAGAGAGCCATGGTTGAGAGTTCCTGAAAATGGCAGATTAAGATAGCGAATAGGAAGCAGAACCAGCTTGCAGCTCCCATTCAGACAGACAGAGGAGCATGTGGAGACTCACATCGTCAACTTTTGCTCCAAGAACTACCACAGAAACATATCAGGAAAGCCAAGAGAATCCACAGACCCTTTGAAGGAACTGGATCACCACTACAGGCTCCCAGAGATGCGGAAACACTGTGAATCAGCCTGCTTTCTCAAAGGGGAGGCTCATGGTCTGGAGCAAGTTCTCAGCCCTGGTCACCAGCTGCCTGGAAATAGACTCAGTGCTGTTATAGGGGCACAGTGGGAGTGAGACCAGCCTTTAGGACTGCAGGCTGCATGGGAGCAGGGTGAAACCTGTGACTGCCTACTTTCCCCCACTAAGCTCAGAAGGGGCAGCCATCATCCCCCTGGGAATATAACTCCATTGGACTGGGAACACATCCCCATTCCGCACAGCAGCTGTAGCAAGCCCCACCCATGGAGAGGCTAAGCTCAGACATGCGTATTCCTGCCTCAGCCTGGTGGTCTTTTTCTACCCACCCGGGTAGCCAGAGTCAAAGGTCATAATCTCTTGGAAGCTCTATGGCCCTGCTCACTGCCTGGAAAACCTGAATACTTAACCAGGTGTCCATACGGCAAGTTTGCATCCTCTCTGTAGGACCATAGCTGATGCACTGTTGAAAAAGCACCACCTCCTGGATGGAGGCCAATACAAAACCAGCACACTAAACAAAAACACAACCAAGGATCCACACAGAGTCCACTTCACTCTCCTTCTACCTTCACTGAAGCAGGTGCTGGTATCCACAGATGCAAAACCTGAAGATGGGTCACATCACAGGACTCTCTGCAGATACTCCCCAGTACCCCAGCCCGGAGCCAAGTAGCTCCAATGCGTGGCCAGACCCAGAAGAGCAAAATCAATCACTATAGTTTGGCTCCCAAGAAGCCCATTCCTAGCAGAATGGCTCCCACATCAAGGGAGCATTTAGTGGTACAAAAGAATCTGAACAGCAGCCCTTGAATACCAGATCTTCCCTCTGACATAGTCCAACCTAATGAGAAGGAATCAGAAGAACAGTTCTGGTAATGCGACAAAACAAGGTTCTTTAACACCCCCAAAAGATCATACCAGCTCACCAGCAATGGAATCAAACCAAGATGAAATCTCTAAAATGACAGAAAAAGAATTCAGAAGGTCAATTATTATAAGCTAATCAGGGAGGCACCAGAGAAAGGTGAAGTCCAACTTAAAGAAATCAAAAACATGATACAGGATGTGAAAGGAAAATTCTTCAGTGAAATAGATGGAATAAATTTTTTTTTTAAAAATCACAACTTCTGGAAATCAAGGACACACTTAGAGAAATGCAAAATGCACTGGAAAGTCTCAGCAATAGAATCGAACAAGCAGAAGAAAAAACTTCAGAGCTTGAAGAAAAGGCTTTCAAATTAACCTAATTTATCAAAGACAAGGAAAAAATGAACAAAGCCTTCAAGAAGTTTGGGAATATGTTAAATGTCCAAACCTAAGAATAACCAGTGTTCTTGAGGAGGAGAAATCCAGAAGTTCACAAAACATATTTGAGAGAGTAATGGAGGAAAACTACCCTGGCCTTGCTAGCGAGCTAAATATTCAAATACAGGAAGCTCAAAGAACACCTGGGAAATTCACTGCAAAAAGATAATTGCCTAGGCACAGAGTCATCAGGTTATCTGAAGTCAAGACAAAGGAAAGAATCTAACGATCTGTGACACAAAAGAAAACCTATAAGGGAAAATCTATCAGATTAACAGCAGATTTCTCAGCAGAAACCCTCCAAACTAGAAGAGATTGGGGTGCTATTTTAGTCTCCTTAAACAAAACAATTATCAGCCAAGAATTTTGTATCCAGTGAAACTAAGCTTCATAAATATAGATACAGTATTTTCCAGAAAAACAAATGCAGAGAGAATTTGCCACTTCCAAGCCAACACTACAAGAACTTCTAAAAGGATCTCTAAATCTTGAAACAAATCCTTGAAATACACCAAAATATAACGTTCTGAAAGCATAACTCTCACAGGACCTATATAACAATAACACAATTAAAAAAAAAAAAAACAACTAGGTTTTCAGGCAACAAATAGCACAATGAATGGTACTTCACATCTCAACACTCACATTGAATGTATATGGCCTAAATGTTCCACGTAAAAGATACAAAAGGGCAGAAAGGATAAGAATTCACCAACCAAGTTTCTGCTGTCTTCAGGATACTCACCTAAAACATAAGGATTCACTTAAACTTAAGTAAAGTGGTGGAAAAAGATATACCATGAAAATGGACACCAAAAGTAAGCAGGAATAGCAATTCTTATATCAGACAAAACAAACTTTAAAGCAACAGCAGTTTTAAAAAACAAGAGGGATTTTATATAATGATAAAAGAATTAGTCCAAAAGGAAACCACTGAAATTCTAAATACTTACACACCTAACACTGGAGCTCCCAAGTTTATAAGACAATTACTACTAGACCTAAAAAGTGAGACAGACAGCAACACAGTAATAGTGGGGGAATTTAAAACTCCACTGACAGCACTGGACAGGTCACCAAGACAGAAAGTCAACAAAGAAGCAATGAACCTAAACTATACCCTACAACAAACAGACTTAAAAAATATTTACAGAATGTTCTACCCAACAACGACAGAATATATACTCTATTCATCAGCACATCGAATATTTTCCAAGATAGATCATATGATAGGCCACAAAACAAGTCTCAGTAAATTTAAGAAAACTGAATTTATATCAGATAGTCTCTCAGACCACAGTAGAATAAAATTGGAAATCAGCCGGGCGTGGTGGCTCACGCCTATAATCCCAGCACTTTGGGAGGCCGAGGTGGGTGGATAACAAGGTCAAGAGATCGAGATCATACTGGTCAACATGGTGAAACCCCATCTCTACTAAAAACACACAAAAAATTAGTTGGGTGTGGTGGCGCATTCCTATAGTCCCAGCTACTGGGGAGGCTGAGGCAGGAGAATTGCTTGAATCCAGGAGGTGGAGGTTGCAGTGAGCCGAGATCAAGACACTGCACTCCAGCCTGGGTAACAAGACGGAAACTCTGTCTCAAAAAAAAAAAAAAAATTGGAAATCAACTCCAAAAAGAACTCCCAAAACCATGCAAATACATGGAAATTAACCTGCTCCTGAATGATCTTTGGGTCAACAATGAAATTAAGATGAAAATTTAAAAATTCTTTGAACTGAATGGTAATAGTGAGACAACCTATCAAAACCTCTGAGATACAGCAAAAGCAGTGCTAAGAGGTAAGTTCATAGCCTTAAGTACCTACATCAAGAAGTCTGAAAGAGCACAAAAAGACAATGTAAGTTCACACCTTACAGAACTGGAGAAATAAGAACAATCCAAATCCAAACCCAACATTAGAAAAGAAATAACAAAGATCAGAGCAGAACTAAATGAAACTGAATATAAAAGATAAATGAAATAAAAAGATGGTTTTTTGAAAACATAAAAAAATTGATAAACCAATGGCAAGATTAACCAAGAAAAGAAAAGAGGAGATCCAAATAAGCTCAGTTAGAAATGAAATGGGAGCTATTACAACCGATACCACAGAAATACAAAACATTATTCCAAGCTACTCTGAAAACCTTTATGCTCATAAACTAGAAAACCTAGAGGAGATGGATAAATTCCTAGAAATATACAAATCTCCTAGATTAAACCAGGAAGATATAGAATCTCTGAACAGACCAATAACAAGCAACAAGATTCAAATAGTAATTTTAAAATTGCCAACAAAAAATGTCCAGGACCAGATGGATTCACGGCCAAATTCTATCAGACATTCGAAAAATTGGTACCTTTCCTATTGACAGTATTCCAAAAGATAAAGAAAGAGGGAATCTTTCCTAACTCATTCTATGAAGCCAGTATCACCCTAATACTGAAACCAGGGAAGGGTATAACAAAAAAAGAAAACTACAGACCAATATCCCTGATGAACATAGATGCAAAAATCCTCAACAAAATACTAGCAAACCAAATCTAACAGCATATCAAAAAAGCAATCCACCATGTTTAACTGGGTTTCATACCAGGGATCCAGGGATGGTTTAACATATGTAAGTCAATCAGTGTGATACATCACATAAACAGAATTGAAAACAAATCACATGATCATCTCAATAGATGCAGAAAAAAGTTTGACAAAATCCAGCATCTCTTTATGATTAAAACTCTCAGTAAAATCTGCATAGAAGGGACACACCTTAAGATAATAAAAGTCATCTAAAACAAACCCACAGCCAATCTTATACTGAATGGGGAAAAGATGAAAGCATTCCCCATGAGAACTGGAACAAGACAAGAATACACACTTTCACCACTTCTATTCAACATTGTACTGGAAGTCCTAGTCAGAGCAATCAGACGAGAGGAAGAAATAAATGGCATCCAAATCGGTAAAGAGGAAGTCAAACTGTTTGCTGGTGATATGATCATATACCTAGAAAAACAAATAAATGGTATCCAAATCAGTAAAGAGGAAGTCAAGCTGTTTGCTGGTGATATGATCATATACCTAGAAAACCCTAAAGACATCCAAAAAGCTCCTAGAACTGGTGAATGAATTCAGCAAAGTTTCCAAATACAAAATTAATGTACACAAATCAGTAGCTCTGCTATACACCAACAGTGACCAAGCTGAGAATCAAATCAAGAACTCAATCCATTTCACAACAGCTGCCAAAAAAAAAAAAAAAAGAAGAAGAAAATACTTAGGAATACACCTAACCAAAGACATAAAATATCTCTACAAGTAAAACTACAAAACACTGCTGAAAGAAATCATAGATGACACAAACAAATGGAAACACATTCCACACTCATGGATAGATAAAATCAATATTGTGAACACAACTATACTGTGAAAAATGACCATACTACAAATTCAATGCAATTTCTATCAAAATACCACCAACATTCTTCACAGAACTAGAGAAAAAATTTAATTTATATGGAACCAAAAAAGAGCCTGCATAGCCAAGGCAAGAATAAGCAAAAAGAACAAACCTGGAGGCATCACATTACCCAATTTCAAACTATACTATAAGGCCATAGTCACCAAACAGCATGGTATAAAAATAAGCCTATAGACCAATGAAACAGAATAGGCAACCCAAAAATAAAGTCAAATACTTATAGCCAACTAATCTTTGACAAAGCAAACAAAAACATAAAGTGAGAAAAGGACACCTTATACAACAAATGGTGCTGGGATATAATTGGCAAGCCATGTGGAAGACAAAACTGGATCCTCATCTCTCACCTTATACAAAAATCAACTCAAGATGGATCCAAGACTTAAATCTAAGACATGAAACTATAAAAATTCTAGAAGATAACATTGGAAAAACCCCTCTAGACATAGTCTTAGGCAAAGACTTCATGACCAAGAACCCAAAAACAAATGCAACAAAAACAAAGATAAATAGATGGGGCTTAATTAAACTAAATAGCTTCTGCACAGCAAAAGAAATAAGCAGAGTTAACACACGACCCACAGAGTGGGAGAAAATCTTCATAATCTATACATCTATACATCTGACAAAGGACTAATACCCAGACACTACAAAGAACTCAAACAAATAAGCAAGAAAAAAACAGAATGCAGAAACGACCCCTTCCTGGCACCTTACACTAAAATTAACTCCAGATGGATTAAAGACTTCAACATAAGACCTAACACCTTAAAAACCCTAGAAGAAAACCTAGACAAAGCCATTCGGGACATAGGCATGGGCAAGGACTTCATGACTAAAACACCAAAAGCATTGGCAACAAAAGCCAAAATAGACAAATGGGACCTAATTAAACTCCACAGCTTCTGCACAGCAAAAGAAACAATCATTAGAGTGAACTGCAACCAACAGAATGGGAAAAAATTTTGCAACCTACCCATCTGACAAAGGGCTAATATCCAGAATCTACAAAGAACTAAAACAGATTTACAAGAAAAAAAACAAACAAACCCGTCTAAAAGTGGGCAAAGGATATGAATAGACACTTTTCAAAAGAAGACAGTTATGAGGCCAACAAACATGAAAAAATGCTCATCATCACTAATTATTAAAGAAATGCAAATCAAAACCACATTGAGATAGCACCTCACGCCAGTTAGAATGGCAATCATTAAAAAATCTAGAGACAACAGATGCTGGAGAGGATGTGAGAGAAATAGGAACACTTTAACACTGTTGGTGGGAGTGTAAACTAGTTCAACCATTGTGGAAGACAGTGTGGGTGGCGTTTCCTTGAGGACCTAGAAATAGAAATTCCATTTGACTCAGCAATCCCATTACTGGGTATATACCCAAAGGATTATAAATCATTCTATTATAAAGAGATATGCACACATATGTTCATAGCAGCACTGTTTACAATAGCAAAGACCTGGAACCAACCCAAATGTCCATCAATGATAGATTGGACAAGGAAAATGTGGCACATATACACCATGAAATACTATGCAGCCATAAAAAATGATGAGTTTGTGTCCTTTGTAGGGACATGGATGAATCTGGAAACCATCATTCTCAGCAAACTGATACAGGAACAGAAAATCAAACACCGCTTGTTCTCACTCATAGGGGGGTGTTGAACAATGAGAACACATGGACACAGGAAGAGGAGCATCAGACACTGTGGTCTGTTGAGGGGGGGCTAAGGGAGGGACAGTGAGGAGTGGGGAGGTTAGGGAGGGATAACATCGGGAGAAATGCCAGATGCAGTATGGGTGATGAGGGGATGGAGGCAGAAAACCATATTGGCATGTATGTACCTATGCAACAGTCCTGCATGATCTGCACATGTACCCCAGAACCTACAGTAAAAAAAAAAGAAAAATGAAAAAAAAAAAAATCCTATCAAAAAGTGGGCTAAGGACATGATAGACAATTCTCAAAATAAGATATACAAATTGACAACAAGCATATGGAAAAATGCTCAACATCACTAATGATGTTGAAAGAAGTGCAAATTAAAACCAGAAGCAATACCACCTCATTCTTGCAAAAATGGCCATAATCAAAAAAACAGAAAAGAATAGATGTTGTGTAAAAAGAACACTTTTACACTGCCGGTGGAAATGTAAACTAGTACCACCACTACGGAAAACAGTGTGGAGATTCCTTAAGGAACTAAAATTAGATTAATTTAATCTATTATTTATTAATTATTATTATTAATCTATTATTATTAAATTAATCTACCATTTAATCCCACAATCCTGCTACTAGGTATCTACCGAGAGGAAAAGAAGTCATTGTTTGAAAAAGATACTTAGATACTTGCACTTGCTTGTTAGTAGCAGCTCAATTTGCAATTGCAAAATTCTGGAACCAGCCCAAATGCCCATCAATCAACAAGTCAACAAACAAAATGTGGTGTGTGTGCATGTGTGTATGTGTGTGTGTAAAAAGGAATGAGAAAATGGCATTCACAGCAACCTGGATGGAATTGGAGACTACTATTCTAACTGAAGTAACTCAGGAATGGAAAACCAAACATTATTAAATGTTTTCACTGATACGTGGGAGTTAAGCTATGAGGATGCAAAGGCATAAGAATGATACATTGGACTTTGGGGAAACGGGGTGCAGTGACCCATAAAAGACTATGCATTGGATATAGTGTACACTGCTTTGGTGATGGGTGCATGAAAATTTCAGAAATTACCACTAAAGAACTCATTCATATAACCCAACATCATCTGTTCCCCAAAAACCTATTGAAATAAAAAAAAAATTCAGACTGTAATATCTCATGGCCACCCTTCTATCGATCAACCTTTTTTGCTAGCACCTTGATTAGCCATTACCATGGTCTGTTTCCAGGATCCATCTAGTGAGAGTGCAGACTAGACCACAGCATATGACGTTAGCCTGTTCCCTTTGTATGGCTTTGCAAATGAGAGGAAGAGGGATCAACCTAACTCCAAATACATCAACTTCTTGAAGATGCTAGTACTGTCCCTAAATCTTCAGTGGCAGATTCCTAGAAAATAAGACCATAACTAGACCTACAACTTTTCATACTACAACTTTTCTTTTCAACACCTGGCAAATATTCCATATCATGTAATTAGTCACAAGTGTCAAACATCTGGTTGTCACATTCTGATTTGATCTAGAGATACTGCTAACTATTCTCATCAAGTAGTGAGAAGGAAAATGTTTATGATTAATGCCAGTTCAGTAACCAAGGAAGGATTTAGCCTTCCTGTCTCTTTGAATTATCATATCATTGCACTTGTTTTATTCTCCTAAGTCTCTGATCATTTCTTTTTACCTTCTTTTGCTTCCAAACTCAGTGTGTTTCCAAGGTTAAGATCTTAGAAACAGAAACTTTTTGTTCTTTGAAAGTTATAAAGAACTCAACAAGTTTTTAAAGTCTCCTTTTCTTCAATGGTAAATACATCTTTAATGACCCTACGAGTTGTTTTGAAGACTGTAACTGCAGAATTACTTTTCTACAGCTATAGTCTGCCCAAGTTTGGTCATTGGTAATTTATCTTTTACTAGAAAATTATCTGTTTTCTTTACATTTTCAAATATAGAATTGCATATAATATCCTTTTATAATTATGTTCACCATGTGAACACCTGCAGTTGCATCTCCATTTTCATTCCAGTGCTGACCCACATTTGTTTTCCTTTCTATCCAACCTTTAAATGTTGGGCTTTCTTAGCCCTCTTCTCTATTCCACTTGCTCCTTAGACAACATCACCCACGCTCATGGCTTCAGTTGCCATCTATGTGCTAAATGGCCTCAAACTTTTATCTTCAGCACAGAACTCGTCCCTGATCTCCGGAGCCACAAATTCACTGCCTACTCTAACTCTCCACTTGGATATTTTAAAGGTATTGTATTTATGTTGTGCAAAATGAACTCAGCAGCATTCTCCTTAAGCCTGTATCTCCTACTCTCCCTTATTTCAGTGAATAGCATCACCCATTGGCTCTACATCCTCCACTCGTGTCTACCTCATGTCCTAAATACCTTTTGATTCCATCCACTCCTCTCCATCTCCACTGCGACCATTCAACACCAGGTCACTCTAAGCATTCTCTTGGATGCCTGCACTTCCTGCTACATGGGCTCCATGTGCTGTATTCCCTTTTGTCCTCTTTTAGTGGTTTATCTTACTGTAATCTAAGCAATCTCTTTTAAAATCATGAAATAATTTCAGACTTAGAGAAAAATTGCAAAAGCAGCGTGAAGAATTGATTGCACCTGGGTTCTTCAAATGTTAAGTTTTCCTGAATTCTGAGCATCAACAAATATTAATATTTTATCATGTTTTAACACGGCTCATTTTTCTTCATGGTCACTCTCATTCTCATTCATTCTATCTCTACTTTTTTCTCTAAGCCATTTGAGAGTAAGTTACACACAAGATGCCCTTCTATTTCAAGTATTATAGTGTGTAAAAACAAGGATATTCTTTGAGATAGTCTCAGTACAATTATGAAAATCAGGAAATTGACATTGACCTAAGGTCTAATCTATAGATATTTTTCAAATTTTTCCAGTTGTCTCACTAATGCCCTTTATAGCAAAAGAAGAAAGTGCTGGTTCAGAATCCAGCCCAGATCACACATGGTCATGTCTCTCCAGTCTCCTTCAACCTAGAACAGTTCTTCAAGTCTGCCTTTTGACATTTCACTGTGTCTGCATGTGTGTGTTTTTAAAGGAAACAGGGCACTTACTTTGTAGAATGTCCCTCCCGTTGGATGTGTCTTATGTTTTCCCACAATATGATCCAGGCAGGCATTGTTGGCAGAAGTATCACAGAGTGATGTTATGTTCTTCTCAGTGCATTATATGAGGAGGTACATGATGTTGATCCATCCATTAATGGTGTAATGGTAACTGTGATCACTTGGTGGAGTGGTGTCTGCTAGAGTTCTCTCTCTTTTTTTTTTTTTTTCTCTTGGTAATCAGTAAGTATTCTGTGGCAAAGTACTTGGACACTATATACATATCCTGTTTCTCATGAAACTTTCACCTGTAAAATTTAGCATTAAATGATCTTCTCTGCCTTGAACTTTGTAATAACTTCCAATGCCTTTAAGATAAACTCTGAAATCGTTATTGTAGCCAGAGGCCCTGAATGGTCTGGTTCTTGCTTACCTTATCAGCTTCATTATGAGATGCTTTCCTCCTTGCTCTCAACTCTAATCACACTGGCCACTTTCAGTTCCTTTCTAATGCACTGCACACCTTCCCCATTCAGGATTTTCACATAAGCTGTTCCTTCTTCCTGGAATGCTGCTTCCCAGTTTCCTTCTGCTTAGTTAATCCTGGCTGAGCACAGATGTCACATCTACAAAGAAGTGTTCCCTGTTCCCTCACACTAAGTTGAGTCCCATGTCCCTTTATCATAGCTGTAGGACTCACTGTTGGTGGCCTGCCATTGTTCTTCCTCTGAGATAAGTGAACAAGTTGCCATTAAAAGGGAACAATTAGAGAATACAAAACATTTGAAATCAAGCACATGAACTTTTTAAATTCAATAAGAATAATGAACCATAAATTAACACCTAACTAATAAGAGTCCCACAGACGGAGAAGAGAAAACAAAAGGAGAAAACTCTCAAAGAAATAAAAAAAAATAAAATGTCCCAGCACTGTGGAAACTTGACTTTGCATATTTCAAGGATCTGCCAAGTGTCCAGAATAGTAAATAAACAATGACCCACACAAGACATAAAGAAACATCAAAACATGCCACATTTCTGTAAATAAAAACTTTTGAAGCCAAAAGTAAAAACAGTCTACAATGGAGCAACTGATGAAGGTTTATTTCTCCTTAAACCTCTAAGGAAAAATGGCTTTCATCCATAAATTCTATCCCCTATCAACCTCTTAATAAAGTTTTGAGTAGACTAGATATCATGTCTCAAGCAATCTTTCTCTTGAATAATCTTTCTGTCTTACTCTAGTGGAGTAGCATCAGGAGAAAGACAGAAGTTAAAAAAAAATGGAGAAAACCAAGAAAGAGTTATGCAAAAGACCCCAAGAAACAGGGGGATTCACAATAGGAGGGTGGCAAAGGCCAGTCCTAGGGGGATGAAGATGAGCAGCCGGCCAACAGAGCAAGGAGTCCAGACTGAAGGAAAACAGAGGGCCTGCAGGAAGGTACCTCCAGGTGGGAAAAACGTGGAATTAATCAATAATAATAAGGGATTGGCCATGTGAGAAATCATACTGAGAGACACTCACGAGATCTATGAGATAGTTGGGAAGGATGACCAATAGGTACAAAGAAAACTAGGCAAACTAAAAAGAGACACTTATTAATCCAGGAAAAATAGGTTGTTCAAGAAAAGAAGTATTATCATGATACACCACTTGGCTTAAGGGTGGACAATATTTACATAGTAACATAATGTAAATACTGGATCTTAGCAGAGTAGAGGAAGGGGAAGTGAACAGAGGTTTAAAGAGGTTCCATGTGCCATAATAAGAAATCAATGGATGAGGTCTAAAATGGGTAAACAAAAGATGTCATTAGAATGCTAAGTAGAAATATGGAGATGAAATAACAGAAGAAAGAGATTGTGAAGAGATGAAGCTGGGTGCCTCTGGCGGGCAGGACTGGGGAAGGCGCAGGAAGAGCACTCCAAGAAAGAGGCTGCCAAGGTCACTGCAATCCCAGGTCAATTTACCGGGCACCTTTTTCAGACCCTGGATTCCTCCAGGCAGAGATGTAGATCCATTTGTGTCACATATGCGACACCTGCATACATAATTACATAACTAACGACACAGCTGTGACCAGAGAGGAAGGAAGAAGTGATGCGCCTACAGTATTGCAGAAATTCTTTTTCTTTTTTTGAGAGAGTCTCACTCTGTCGCCAGGCTGGAGTGCAGTGGCACTATCTCGGCTCACTGCAACCTCTGCCTCCCGGGTTCAAGCGCTTCTTCTGCCTCAGCCTTCCAGGGAGCTAGGACTACAGGCGCACACCACCACGCCCAGATAATTTTTGTATTTTTAGTAGAGATGGGGTTTCACCATCTTGGCCAGGATGGTCTCAATCTGTTGACCTCATGATCCGCCCGCCTCGGCCTCCCAAACTTCTGGGATTATAGGTGTGAGCCACCGCCCCGGTCTATTCCAGAAAATCTTAAAGACACATGCTTAGGTTCTACTATTTATATTAGGTTGGTGCAAAAGTAACTGCAGTTTTTGCCATTAAAAGTAATGGCAAAATTACTTTTTGCCACAATTTGATTGTAGATTCTGTGCTTATAAATTAATGCTGGTTGGTTTTCTTCCAATTACCTTCAAATAATTTAATGTTTCTAAAAATAAAAGCATATGTTATTTATAGATACTATTGCTTACTAAACTGGCCTACCTGGCTTTTGATTGTGTTAAATGTTTTCTCACATGCAGGTAAATGAGCAAAGCATAAATGTACAGCTCAATGATCACAAAGTGCACATCTGTGAAACAACTACCTAGATCAAGAAAGAGTGTACCGGCCCCCCAGGAGCCCTCCTTCTGCCAGACCCAATCATACCCCTTCCTGTTCCTCAGAAGTTACCGTCATGACTTCTAATAATATACCTGGGTTTTTCTTGGTTTTTGAACTTTACATAAAATGGAGTCCTGTAATAGGTATTTATCTGGATTTTTTTTTGCTTTTTATCTTTTATGTGTATTATAGAAGTACTTTTGCATAGAGACCTTGTATTTCATGATTTTACTAAGCTCACTTATCAATTCTAATAATTTATCTGTATGTATTTCCTATATGATTTCTATTTATAAAACTATAACAACTTTATTTAATAAAAATTTTCTATTTCAACCCTTTTTTTTTTTGCCTTATTGCATTTACTAGTAACTCTAATACATGTTTTCTTGTCCTTAATTTCAAGTAAAAAGCTTTCAACTTTTCACTATCACACACATCAGTTGCTATAGGTTTCTGTGTGTTCATTAAATAAAAGAAGCTTCTTTCTACTGCTAATTTGCGAAAGACTTTAACATCATGAGTAGATATTGAATGAACCCAATTTCTTTTTAAGTACCTATTAAAATTATCATTATAATTTTTCTTCTGTATTCTGTGAGCATGCTAATCATACTGATTAGTTTTTTTTAATACTAGACCAAATTGGCATTTCCAAAATCAAACAATCTGAGTAAGCTTTATTATCCTTTTGATATATTGCTCCATTCACTTCATTAATATTTTGTTCAGGGTTGAGAAGGATTCACTTGTAGTTTTCCTTATGTGTGTCATATTTTATATCAAGGTTATTCAAACATTGGAGATTATCTTTGTTCTTTTCTATTTGAAAAAGTTGTAAAAGTTTAGCATTAATTCTTCCTTAAATATTTGGAAGAGTTCTCCAGTGAGACTTCTGAGAGTGAAGTCTTCCTTCTGGGAAAGTTGGTGATTACAGATTTAATTTATTGTACTTATAAGATTATTCTGATTTTCACATTCCTTGTTGTGTCAGTTTTGTTCAGTTGTGACCTTTTAAAGAATATGTCAATTTTATCTAACTCATCAAACTTACTGTTTAAAGCTGCTCATGATATTCTTATAATCTTTTACATTTGCATTTGCAAAGGATCCTGTCTGCATCAGGATCGATGGTATCGTCTCCTTTTTGATACCTGATAATAGTTGTGTTTTCTACCTGTTTTTCTTAAGTCAATAAATCCAGGAGTTTATCAATTTTATTGCTCCTTTTCAAGAACCAACTTTCAGTTTTATTGATCCTCTTTATTCACTGTTTTCTCTTTCATTAATTTTTCCTCTTACCTTTATTATCTCCTTTCTAACTTTTTGAGGAGTTTAATTTTCTTACCTTATTCTAACCTCTGAGATGAAAGCCTAGCTCATTATTTCCATACCTTGTTCTTTCCTAACATATATATTTAAGACTATAAACTTTAAGCATGGCTTTAACAGCATCCGACCCATCTGGCTTAGTAGTAGTAATATCTTTGCCATTTGAATGTATAAGCCCACTTTTTATCAATTATTTTTAAAATAGTAGATCTACCTTTAATTACATCCCCTCATAAGCCTCTAAACTACTTCTTCTTTTAAGTTATCTGCACATATTTATTTGACAAAGGAGGGGGAAACTTTCAACTTCCCATTGTCTAGAGGACAGGTGAGGGTCATGCAGCACAGCCGCCTGTTCGGTCCCACATTCCCTCTTCTTTCTCCCCACCCAAATCCCACCAGCCCTAGGAGTTCCTCCTCCGCAAGGCTTTCTCGGCTGATTACTCCCTTCTCTGAGCTGCTACAATATTTGACGGCTGCTTTACTCATGTTGACACTTGACAATAAGCCATCTTACTTTTTTCAGGTGTGCACGGATTTTCAATCAACCAATTGTGGTAAGAAGAGGCACTAGGTCCTTACAAATACTTTGTGTCTCCGTTAGCATGTTTCATGATGCTAGACGTGTGAATCACAGTCGGAAACCACATAAGACACAGGCAGAGCAGGTACAGGGGACATGGCTAGAGGGTCCTGCCCACATCCTCTCAGCACTTACGTTGCTTATGCAGGCAGCAGCTGGTTACTGCGATGCCCTCCAACGGTGCCAGCGGGCTTTCTGCAACTGCTGAGCGCGCTTGTCCTGCTTGCAGGATATTCCACGACGCTGGGGGTCACATCGGTGACAAACGAGAGTTGGTCTCCAGTGGAACTACTCTGAGGCGGCTCTGCGCCCTCTCACAGAGGCATCGGTGTGCTGGGTGGGCCCCAGAGCCCACAGCGGCCATGGGCATCTGCTAATCAACGCACTCAGCATTAGCATCCGTCCCTTCCCTGTCCTACCACTCCAAATCCTTCCTGGGATCACTTCCCAAACTAACTACTTTGACTTAAAATTAAATCCTCAACTTAGGGTGTACATGTGGGGAAATAACCCAAAACTGTATGCTGGCCCTTCCGTCTCTCTAAAGGGATTATCCCTCATTGAGAGAGTCACACAGCTTAAAAAACAACTTTTTCCTTTTATTTTCTTCTGCTTCCCAATTTTATATTATATTTACATGACCAAAACAAAGAAATTTTAAATACAAGTTATAAGTTATTCAAATAGCACGAGAAGAATTTTCAGCACGATTTTTTTTTTAGATGGAGTCTTGCTAGTGTCGCCCAGGCTGGAGTGCAGGAGCGCGACCTCAGCTCACTGCAACCTTCACCCCCTGGGTTCAAGAGATCTTCCTGTCTCA